>CAUYRT010012666.1:0-25473 GCA_963574885.1 Lepilemur ruficaudatus
TCAAACTCCTGGGCTCAAGCAATCCTTCTGCCTCAGCCTCCCAAGTGGCTGGGACTACAGGCATGCGCCACCATGCCCGGCTAATTTTTTCTATATATTTTTAGTTGGCCAATTAATTTCTTTCTATTTTTAGTAGAGACAAGGTCTCGCTCTTGCTCAGGCTGGTTTCAAACTCCTGACCTTGAGCGATCCGCCCGCCTCGGCCTCCCAGAGTGCTAGGATTACAGGTGTGAGCCACCGTGCCTGGCCTATACATGCTGTTTATGGTATGCCAGGGAGAACTTAAAATCACAGGACAGAGAATATGGCACATCTTCATTGAATATCAATTTTAGTAGAAGGCATATAAAAATTAACAGACATATTGTAAAAAAGAACATGATATTCACATAACTTGTAAAGGAAAAAAAGAGACTAATAAATTTTCAACTTCTAGCAACATCAGTGTCCAAATGTATTCACTACTATAATAAAAGGACTGAAGGGATAGATATTTGTTCACTTACTGATAGGGAGGCATTGACTATTTTAGCCAAGCGATGTCATTGTAATGGTACCTAGCAAGCCTTCAGTTTATGCACATATACAGGTTAATTTTTCTAGAAACTTTTCTTGATAAAAATTTAGATTTGTTAAACGTTTATTTTCTAATTAAGAAATTGCTTGCCTCTATTGTCATTCTAAGTATATATACAATTTACCCTGGAAAATTACATACAAAAGAGATTAATCTATATTTTAATGGTGGTACTTGGCAGAAATTTTTACACTCAGATGTCTGCCTGGGAATAATAGGCCAGGTCAAGAGTTCATGGTTACATTGCTAGAGAGGAGCTCTGCATCCTTGGCTGTGAATGAGAAAATACTCAGCTACCTAGTAAAAGATGTTTATATTAACACCAAAGCAGCAATAAATAGATAAATGATATATAGATTAGAAATAGAAAGTGAATAAATAAATTTAAAAATCAAAATAAAATATTTTCAGAAAGATTCAGTTACAATTTCCTAAATTTGTCTTAACTTCAAGCAACACTTGAATAAAAATAACAAGGAATTTTTATCTTGGTAAATCTAATATATGCAGGTGCCTTCTGAACTGTCTGCTTTTTTCAAGCATCTAGGAGATGAGAAGCAGGAGGTACAAGATCAATATGTGACAGCCAAACTCTCTAGATATCTAGGTAATGCCAAGGAATCCAGGAGTACATCTTTAAGCCTGCTGTATTAGAATTCAAATGCTTTATAAGCTTTCAAGGACTAGATACAGCGTCCTTTCAGAGGACATTGAGATGGAAACAACCTGGTCAGTACTCCTTAAAGAATATTCGTGTATATTCAAATACAGGTTTATTTTGGTCACAATGGTATTGATTTATCTTTTATTATCTTGTTGTAAAATTAAAATCAGTAGGTACTTATTTATTTCAAAAAATGGGATTTTCCCAATCAACGTAGATATTTGTCAAATTTGTAACAAGTTAATATATTTCAATAAATAATCTCCATTTTTATTTTGAGAGAATATAATTATTTTGCTGACATTTCATGAGAATATTGTTTTTACAAAGTATGTTTGTAGTTATAAAGAAGTATTTATGTTTGCATGATGGCTAATTTTAGGTATCAACTGGACTGCATTAAGAAATACTTAGAGAGTTGGTAAAGCATTATTTCTGAGTGTGTCCTTTAGGATGTTTCCAGAGGAAATTGGCATGTGAGTTGGTGGACTGAGTAAGATTTACCCTCAATGTGGGCAGGTACCATAGAGCTACTGGGGGCCCAGATGAAACAAAAAGCCAGAATAAAAGCAAATTTCTTCTCTCTCTCTCTCCTGGAGCCAGAGCACCCTTCCTCTCCTGCCTTTGGATATCAGAATTCCAGGCTATCTTGCCTTTGGACTCTAGGACTTGCAACAGCAGCCCCTATGGTTTCTGGCCTTTGGCCTTGGACTTAAAGTAGGCTTCCCTGGTTCTGAGGCTTTTTGACTTGGCCTGGGCTACAATACCAGCTTCCCTGGGTTTCCAGCTTGCAGACAGCCTGTTGTGGGATTTCTCAGCCTTCATAGTTCCATGAGCCAATTTCCCTAATAAATCTCCTCTCATCCATCTGTCCATCCGTCTATCCATCCATCCATCCATTCTATTGGTTATGTCTCTGGAGAACCCTAATATAGTTTGTAGTAAAATAAATTTTGCTATGATATCTAATAGTGTATGTTTACTTATTCGTCTAATCTGGAAGACAGAAAAAGTTCCCAAAATCAGAACTACTATATTATTGTATTATTCAAACCATTGCTTCTTTGAAACTTGTTACTATCCCAACTTACATTCCTGATCCTTTTAAGAACTTCTTCCCTACCTTCTCAATGGCATATTATATACACATACATGGGATGGAATACATTCTGCAAATAGCCAAGTGTTTTATTTTCTAGTTTCTTTACTTTGCTCCACACACATGTTTTCTCTACTCATGGAACTAATGTAACTCATCAGATCAAACTTAGCCTCTGAGTTACAAAAGTCTTTAAAACATGCAGAAGAGAGAATCTGGAGAACCAAGTTATTTTCAAGAGCCAGATATTTTACAACACAGAAAGCTAAGCCTGAGCAGAAACTTGACAGAAAATATTTGCACTAAATGATAGATTTAAAACAAATAAAAGGCTATTCAAACTACCCTATTTTTACAGATTAAATAAAGATTACAGGAGCTGAAAAAATAGTTTCTGAGAGGGGACCTGATGTCATTCCATCCCAAAATGATGAAAACGCCTGACATATTTGGGGTGATCAGAGAGCAGAGGAGAATTGTGATTCACTCTCTGGGTGAAGTCCAAAGAAGCAGGTTTCACAGTGAATGTCTTTATTCTTGCACAGCATGATATTTGTAAAGTAAAAATGATGGTAGGGCACATATCAAGATAGAGTACTTAAGAACAAAGAAGATCTATGGCCACAGAGAGCATCTCTATATTTTTGTGTCACCCAAGAGAGGCACAGAAATGTTTAAGAGAAGAGAAGATATATTTTACCCACCAACAAAATGACATTATGGTAAGGTTCCCACAATGCCCCATGCCTCTTACTACAAATCCCCCCATAACCTGTGGTCAACCCTGGGAAGAAGGGAGGAGGAGAACATTCCCAAAATGACTGAGGGAAGAAAGAACCAACCAACCAAAGAAAAATGTATTAGCATAATTCACATGGAAGTGACTAGATTAAACATTTTTCCATGTAGAAGGACGGGACCTTGAACTAGAAATTGTCATGTTATAGAAATTTACATTTTAGCATAACTGAGTTTGTCACTTTAGCAAATTTTGCTGTATACATATAGAGACTTCAAGATACACAATGGTTGTTCCAATCTTCCCTTTGCTCCTACAGTTGCCTAAGCTATGTTTCTTTACAAAAAAAATTCTCATTTCTTGTTTGACCCTATCAAACTTCCCATTTATCTCTGTTTAAGAGCCTTCACTGTAAAGTGTATGTAATAATATGATGAACATAATTCACATTAATTTATGATAAGGCTGAATCTCAAGTAATCACACCTGTGAATAGCCACAGTACTCTAGTCTGGGCAATGGAGAAAGATCCCACCAATGAAAAAAAACAACAACCCTTTTTTAATGCACAGATGCTTTCACCTAACAATTCCGCTTCTAAGTATTTATCCTATAGATATATTTCCATGTAAAGGAAATGACAAGGATGTTTATTGCAACACAGTTTGTAATAAGAAATAATGAGGAAAAAATCCTCGTATCCATCAGTAGGGGACTGGTTAAATAAATCATAGTACAATCACACACGCAAAAAAATAACGACAATAGTGGATTTCACAACAATGGGTCTATATACATGCATACTTTGGATGTCCAAATGGAAATTATATATGTCACGAATGCTATGATTTATAGTATCTCTTATTTGCCATGCCTGCCTTTACACTCAAAGGATATAAAAGCAGAATCATGGTCGCTTCAGCTTTGCAAACAGCCCCCACACCAAACCTTACACCAAAGAATTCCTGTTTAGTAAATTTAAATTAAGACCATGCATACTTGATATGTATATTATACTAAAACATATCAAATAGATGGCTATTCTCCTAGATTGAAAAAAATGCAGCTACTTAAAAAAATTCCCTACATACAGATAGGTAATTTGAATATATGAATATCTGAGATGTGTTCTTATCTGTAAAAAAAAGATAACAACAATACCTGCCTTAAACAGATATTTTTTTGAAAATCAAATGAGATAAAGTTAGAAAAATGTACTCAAAAACATCGGTTCTCTTCCCATTGACATGTTTCTTTCATACTCAGAGATGTCAAATACATTTATATTCTAATAGAACTAGACATATATAGAGGACTAACTACAAGAATTAAAGGATGTGCAGTCTCAATATGTTATGATAAACTAGCGGTGAGCCATGACACAGTGATGATTCTGATGATGTAAACTGCTATGTGAGAAGAGGGAGATTGATACGATATATCTAAGAAAAGTAAATAAGAAAAACATCAAGTATATTTAGAGGATCTGAAGAAAAATAAGAAGACATAGCTAAAGAAATTTTTGGATTTCAAAGCATGCTCTTATATTGATTTTTAACTCACAGAAAAATGAAATACTATCATAGTCCTGGACTTATAACAGATTAAAGACTAGTCCATGTTTTCATTCTGTGAAGCATTATAGCATTAACCTGTCTCCTTTCTGCTCATCCCAGATCCAAAGTTCTAAGGGTGGGTGGTGACGGCCTGTCACTTTAGTATTTCATTCCAAAATTTGTACAGAACTCAGCCAGGCAATAGCTGGATGAAATGATTTTTAGTAAAAACTGTAAAAGTGAAGGTATGTCAAGAAGAAACATAGCTCTGCATTCATGAGTTGCTCCCCCATCATCTCCTTCATCTTCTCCCACATTCTCCAATGTTGGGAAAACTTTAAAATTCACTCTGTGAATTAGTGGAAAAAACATGCATGCGGAAGTAAAAATTCCGGCTCCAGCATTTTGTAGCCATGTATTAATATAATAATCTTGGTAAGTTATTTTGCCACTCTGATTATCAATTTCCTAAAGTATATAATGGGAACATAATACTTCCCATACAACAAATAAATACAGCCTTCAACTTAGTATCAGGCATAGAATAAATGATCAGGTTTTTTTCAATGAAAGTTTTGAAAGAATAAATTATATTAACTAACATTTGCTTGGTGCTTGGTGTATAATAGGACTCAATAAATGTTAACGACATAAATGGACAAATGAATACAATAAACCTGGAAGAAAGTTTGTAATGATATGCCATGGAGTTATATCTTTGGCTACTTCCTGTTCTTGCCTTCATTGCTCATACAAAGAGAAGCCATTTCCAGACCAGGGACTTTCATATCTTCTTCCTAAGCTTAATTGTTGCTTTAACCTGCTGAAGTTTACCAAGCACATTTTAGACTTTTTGACCAACGCTGTTTTATAATCTCTCTCAATTGGTAATCTGAAATATTTCATTGAATTTTACTTACTATTTTCTTTGCACTCCTTAAATATGGGACTACTATATATATATGTATGCATATGTATATATGTATATATACACACACACACATGGAAAAGTCCTAATTAAAATAACTACTCAAGTTTTACTATATTTACAAGCTTACTCAAGGTTCACAAGTTCTCTATATAATCAACTTGTGTCATACAGGAAAAAGTAAAGACAGGCTTTTTATTATAAATTTAAGAGTCGTGCATGCAGGTGGCACCCATCTCCTAATGTCAGTTTTAAGGCAAGTCTTAGTGCCTCACTATGTAAATGAAATTTTCCATTTGTGAAACATGTGTACCATACTTAGGAGAGCTGTACCTGTGGAGAGTATTTTTTCACAGCTATCATGAGATAAATCTGTGGGAAGACTAGAGAAGTAGAGACATGTCACTATGGTCATTCTATAACATATATGAAGGTGAAGATACTATATTAATCATAATAAGCATTTCACTGTCACAAAAATTCCAAGTGTCTTTCATTAAAATGCTTATAAAATTAGCTCCAGTAAAAAATCACTGACCACTTTCACATTGGAACTGTTCTTTGTGCTATGCCTGAGGCAGATGCCAAAAATCACACAGAGGTAACAGCTGTCGCAGAAAGCTGAGGATGTAGGAAGTCCAGAGCACCAGAGTTTCTACCTTTTAGATTGATTGCCAAGTCAAACTAGGGCATATGATTTAAACATTGGTAGGTCAGACAGGAATGCCTGTGTGTGTGTATCCAATAGCATTTCACTGACAGTTATCACCATACTTAAATTTGATTTGCAACTTTGGATATATACTTAAATAAAATAAATTACCAGTATCTTAAGTTAATGTATAATGACATGGAATACTATTCTTACAGCTAAAGTTGGTGCTATGTAAGAAGGCTATGACAAGATTGTATAAAGAACACATCTGCACTTGAATGTCTATAGAAGCACAATTCACAATTGCAAAGATGTGAAAACAACCCAAGTGCCCATCAATACATGAGTGGATCAATAAAATGTGCTATATGTATACCATGGAGCTCTACTCAGCCACAAAGAGCAATGGTGAACTTGTACCTCTTATATTATCCTGGGTAGAGCTGGAGCCCATTCTAATAAGTGAAGTATCCCAAGAATGGAAAAACAAGCACCACATGTACTCACCAGCAAATTGGTTTCACTGATCAACATCTAAGTGTACATATAGGAATAACATTTATCGGGTGTTGGGCAGATGTGAGGGGGGAGGAGGGATGGGTATACACATACATAATGAGCACGATGCGCACCATCTGGGAGATGGACACGCTTGAAGCTCTGACTTGGGCAGGTCAAAGGGAACACATGTAACCTAAACATTTGTACCCCGTAATATGCTGAAATAAAAAAATAATAACAAAAGAATTATATTTCATTTGTATCAGATTTGTGATTTATAGATAACAGATATTCATCTAATTTAGTAAATGTACCCTTTTCTACCATGGGCAGCAGAAATTAATTCAGAATAAAGGGATTCTAATTTCTTTGGGGAAAAAAGATATTACTTCAAAAAAGAAAGTCACATTGTTTTGACATTTTACCTGGTGATTTGTGTGTGATTAAATTATACACTAGAATTTAAAATAAAAAAAATTCATCTCTTGTTCATCGAATAACCTGATTTTCCAATTTAGAATATCATCTCATATGTTTGGAAACTAAAATAGCATGGTCGGTAAAGCACAGACATAGATGTCAAGAATCTAGTTAGCAAGTTGACATAATACATAATGAACTAATTTGTAAATTAAACTTTCCATTATTTTAAAGAGCAGCCTGATCAAAGTTGAGTTTTATTATATTAATTCTTAAACATAACATTTAAAATCAGTAAGTAACTGTGGTGATTATCCCCCAATACAAGCTCTTTTCCTGTGCTCATTTATCCATTTGTCATAGCAGCAAGGCAATTATTTTATTTCATTTTCTAAAATTCATCGGAATAGGTCCTATCCCACATCAAGATTTAACAACTCATAAAAATTTCTTGACACTTCTTTCCTTTTTCCTAAAGACTATCGAAATAAGAACGTTTTCTTAAAGTTGATGTTTAGAAATACTACTTCTTTGAAAAACTATGTAATAATTTATATTTCATAGGGTTGTAATGTATAAATCTGATGTAGTAGTTAGTTCAAGTAGGTGGTCTTTATTTTTCTCCAGAAGGAACAGTGTCCTCCTCCCCTAAATTCATTTAAGTCAGATACACTTGCCCATCACAGTGTGGTTATCTAACAATTACCTGACTGAAAGGAAGACAAACACAGAAAAATGTGGAAGGAAAGAGAAAAACCGAAGTCACACTAATCAATTATTGTATTCAGCGGTCCCACAGATATCATAAACAGGTCATCTCAACAACTAAAATAAAAATGTTTTACCTCTTCTATTCTCTCTATCAGAAAGCATTCTGCTATACCATGACACCTTTAAATATAAATCATCTAAGAGACATGAGAGAGCCATATATTCACACTCAGAACAAGACAAAAAGGAATGAAAATATAACAAGTAAAAAAGGATGATTTAAGAGTATATCCCCAAAATATTCATTTGGTAATTTCCGAAGTATTCTCCCATTGCCTTCTCCATCCCTTGCCTCACCACTACCCAGATCCATCTGAGAAGCAGACACCAAATCAATGTCATCTGCACTAGAGATCAACTATGTTGTGGCTATGCAGCCTTTTGTAAGATGACCCAGGAACTTAAATGTCATAAGTTCCAAAAAACTGATTCACAGGTGGAAGCTGCATGCATGCTGGCTGAGGAAGGAATCCCTCCTGGAGATGTGAGGGAGAGAAACATGACTGCCAGGCCTGCCATGTCAGCCAAATTGGCCTCAGCAATTAATGGGTTGGCACATGGTGCATCCAGAGTGTCTCCATAACTGTATTGTTTTCCTTCAATTGTAAGCATACAAAATTCAGGGACTAGGTTCATGAGAAACAACAGAAAAACGAAGGCCTAGAAGTCACATCTGCCTTATGTTATAGACTCATGTGCACTGAAATGATGTCACAAATATATACAGCAGCATCACAAAAGTCATGTATCAGCATAGCTAAATGCCACAAAATTAATTTAAGCACAGATCGTTTGGCAAATATGCAAAATACAGATACCATGCATAATAATGCCCTATGCTAGGTATAACAGAGCTCTTTTGCCAAGACAATTAAAGCAATCACAAATAAACATGCCCAAATGTAAGGATTCATAGAGGTAAGTCCACATTTTAGCTTCTATATTTGGATCATTTATTACACATCTTAAGATGGCTTCTGTCCAAGGCATCATGTATTTGGAGCCAATGATAACAGTTAAGCTATCTCAGAAAAACACACAAGGTTTTATTATAACTAAAAATTCACAAATAATTGCTAGAGTTGTTTATTATGTGGTTATAACATTAGATTAGAATTCTAAATTTGGGAGTTTCCCTCACCATATACAGAGTAACAGGGCTATAATGAGCTTTCGTTCTAGTGTAGGGAACCCTGTCTTTTCTGTCCTGGGCAACTCTTGAAAAAACTGATGCCAAAATCAGTTTTTTTGGATGAAACATTTATATTTGGAAAATGATCAATGTCAGTGCCTTGAACGAGCCCAGAATGTGATAGGTAACGGATCTGGATATAATTCACAGGAGTTACATGCTCCATGCTTTTGGCCCCTCCATCTGTTCTGCATCATTCTGATTTTGAATAGTTAAGACTTCAGTCAATTTGTACTAATCCAATATTCCAAATTGGACACTGGGATCATAGTACCAAATTATCTGGCTTAAATGAACAAGACCAGTAAATCCAGGGAATACATAGCTACATGGCTATATGCATATCTTTGGGGTAGAAATTGTTTTGGACTTTTCATCATTTTTACAATTGAAAAATTAAGGATATCATATATGCAACATCAATTTTCAAACATGGTATCATAAAACTCATATTAGGATATAGTTTATAGAAATATAGTCTATGCTCACCAAATTGTAATTTACACTAACCTTATCTAAACTCAAACCTAATTCCAAAGATTACATAAACATCATGTTTCAGAACATAAAGGTCAACAAGATATTATCACTGTCCTTTAAGGACATGGGGTTTTAGTGTGGGATAAAAAGGTGAAAAAAGATAATACATACATCCATACCCATATCATATACCCAAAATAAAAGGTACTTGCTATTGTAGAGCATCACCATGTAAAGCATCATGGTGATTCAAAGGAAAGAAAAAGAACATCACATCAGGCTGGGTAATGTGAGATGAAGATACATTTCATGTAAGATGTTACATTTAACAGGATCTTGAATGAGGGATGATAATTTTAAAGAGGTGGAACTTTGAAAATGATTATCTACTCTGAGGAAGGGACACAAAGACACATATAAACAAGGAAATATTAACCTACAGTGCACTGGAGGGGGGAAAACATAATTCATTTCAAATAGAACAGAGAAAAAGTATTAGAGAAAGTCCAGGAGCATAAAGATAGCAGCCTAGTTTGATGTGAAGGCACTAAACACCAAAACAAGAAAATTTTACTTAGAACTATAGGCAGTAGGGAGTCATTGATTGTTACAGAGCAGAAGGTTGACACTATTAGACATGGCTTTTGGAAAGACAGATTTAATTCCAGGGAATATAACTAAAAGGAATAAGGAATTATAAAGAATATTATCTATGTGGCAATGTGAGAGGCACTGAAATAGTTTGAGGATGTAATAGAGGTTGATGGCATTGATACTGGTAAGGAAGAGAGAAGATAGGGCAATATTAAGTCAGACTCTGTGGACTTTGGCAAATGAAGTGGAGGCTAAAAGCAGAGGTACATAAATTCTTTGTCTAGGACAATGTCTATAAGAATTTTTCCAACATTTTCTTCTAGAATTCTTATAGTTTCTCACCTTAGGTTTAAGTCTGTTATCTACCATGAGTTGATTTTTGTGAGAGGTGAAAGGTGCAGATCCTGTTTCAGTCTTCCACATGTGGCTATCCAACACTCTAATGTTTACAGCAGAACAACTCACAATTGCAAATATGTAGAAACAACTCAAGTGCTCATCAATACATGAGTGGATTAATAAAATGTCATATATGTATACCATGGAAGACTATTCAGCTACAAAAAACAATGGCAATGTAGCACCTCTTATATTATCCTGGATAGATCTGGAACCCATTCTACTAAGTGAAGTATCTGAAGAATGGAAAAATAAGCACCACATGTATTCACCATCAAATGTGTTTTAACTGATCAATGCTTAAGTGCACATATAGTAATAACATTCATTGGGTGAAGGGCATATGGGAAGGAGGAGGAAGGGACGGGTATACATATACATTATGAGTGCAATGAGCACCATCTGAGGCATGGACATGCTTGAAGCTCTGACTTGGGTGGGGCAAGGGCAATATATGTAACCTAAACATCTGTACTCCCATAATATGCTGAAATCAAAAAGAAAAAAAATATTGGAAAATTAATAAATAAAGCAGAGGTATTGATGGATTAAGATAATAAGGGGCCCATAGGCCAGGATCTCTGACCTTAACACATCACTATGTACTAAGAGTTTTGACAACAATAGTGGTTAATTTTGTTATATATATGCCAGAATTCTGAACTAGATGAGGCTCTTGTGAGTAAAAAAGGAGGGGAGGAAAGATATATACCTCATCTCCTTCCACTCCCCTCCCACAGCTTTCCAGACCACTGGAGAAACACAGATACTGAGAAATTACCAGGGAACAAAATATGAAAGACATATTGATATAATATTCAAGTAGTTATCATGGCCTCAAAAAAGTAACAACCAAAAATATTTATAAATATGATTAAAAGAGACATTGGTCTTCCAGTTAATATGACACATATTATACATCAATGTGAATGAAATGTGTTGAATCGAGATGGCTTCATTGAAGTATCATCAAGTGAGTTATGACAAAATGTCCGTAGTTTTTCTTTTTGATCTTTGTAAAAAGTACTTGACTTTAATGATTATAGAATAAATAAATATAACCATTATATGTCATCAATTATATATACTGCTCAAATATTCTTCAATGAATCCTAAATATTACATGTATATAACTCCCTTTATCTCTCTTACACTATGTTTATGAGTGAAAGTCTAATTGAGCCTTTATCAGAACCAGGGTCATGAATATGAGCTTATATTGGTGACGTGATAAATTCAGTTTGAGCTAGAGTTGGATGAACTCTGTGGACATTCTAGAGAAAACAGCCACTAGGAAATATAAGGCTGGAGTTGTGAAACACATCAAAGTCAAAGATGTAAATTAATTTATTGAGACAAGTGGATTAAATCACCATTTAAGAGTGGAGAGAAAAGGAAGTCCAGTTCAGAGGTCAGAATATTGGCTTGAAAAAATATATCAGAGTAAAGGCTCTTGGAAATAGAAAGAACTTTTTTAACCTTGAGTCTATAATTGTTGTTATCAAACATATATGCTTTTTCTTTATGGAATTTGATGGCAAAAACATAATTTAAAATATCTTTTGATGGCCATGCCATAATATTGTCTGGCTGTTTAGACAACACTCCTTGATACCAGCAGTGATCAAGAGCAAATCATTCAAAAGAGGCCATGTCCTGATTGAACAGTTACAGGGTACATTTGCAGGTATCTTTATGGCTCCAGAACTTAATTATTCTCACACAAAAAGATCAAACCTCTGGCAATTAATGCTCTGTGTCAGTAGTTCACAACTAATAGTCTAAGGAGCAGAATATCGGCTTGTAATACTACTGTACTTAAAGCGTACGAGCCACAAATAAGGTACAATTTAAGAATCAGGGATCCTTAAATAAAAGCCAAAGATCACCAATAATGTGTATGTGTGTGTTTACATGTGCATGTGTGAATGTGTGTTTAGACTCTTGTAAATCACCAAAGATTCAATATTAGTTAAAAGAGTAGGGTTGGAGGTCAGGTGCATATGGGAATATTGACAGAGAAGGCCTCTGAATAAGCAAAGAAGAATACAGGAGGATCTGGTATCAAGATAAATAAAGCAACTTGCACACAAAAAATTAATTGTGTGGACTACAAAAAAGAGAAGGCTATGAAAAGGACCTTTCTCCATCCATCTATCCATCCATCCATTAATTCATTCATTGAATACATATTTATTGAATACATTTTAAATGTCAGAGACTGTTTAGCACTAGGTTTATAGCAGTGAATAAAACAAATTTCACATTCTTAAGAAGCTTCCATTGGACATTGGGATCCATATTACAAATACAATATACGGGCTAAATAGAGAGTGACATGTTAGACAGGATGGTCAGGGAAAGTCTTTATGCGGAGTGAGCTAACTGAAATGAGAGAGGAAGCCATACAAACATAAGTGGGGGAAAAGGAGGGATCATCCTAGACAAAAGAAAAATTGAATGCAAAAGCCCGGAGTCAGGAATATGCTTGGCACAGCTGATCAAGAGAAAATCAACTAAGCTTGTGAACCTGGAAGAGAGAGTGTCAGAGAGAAAAGGGTGGGGAATGAAATAGAACAGGGAGCCAAAGGCCAGATAAAGTAAATCTTATAGGCCAAGGTTAAGAATTAGAATTTTGTTTTAAGGCTGACAAGAAGCCATTAGACAGACAGAATCTGATGTGTGTTTTACAAGAAGCCTTCTGGTTGCTGTGTGGATAACAGGCTGATGGGGGTAAAACTGGGAGCAGTAAAACAAATTAGAATGCTACCGTAGCTGGCAAAGTGAGAATGATTAAGGATTGGATCAGGAAGAGACAATGAGTAAGATATCTTTGAAGAGTGTATCTCAGAAAGTGGTCCCTAGACCAATAGCATTAGCATCATTTGGAAACTGCTGACAAGTACAAATTCTCACGCCCTGCCCCACCAACTGAATCAGAGATCTGGGAATGGGACACAGCAATTTTTGTGTTAACAAGCCCTGCAGGTGATTCCAGTGCGTGCTAAAGTTTGAGAACTACTGACTTACAAGTAAAGGCTCCCCTTATTCTGATGGGTCCCGAATCATTTCAGCATTTTTGTGTCACTGACTAAATGTGTGTGCTTGTGTGTGTGTGTGTGTGTGTGCCTGTGTGCATGTACTGTAAGAAACGTCTGTCTCAGAAAGCAGGGAACTGTATAGTCAATAAGAGCATTTGAAACAATGTGAAATAGGAAAAATTTCAAATATGGGCTATGAAACCTAACTGTATATTGTCTCAGAACCTAAATATTGAATCTCTTGCTCTAAATTCAGGCCATATTCTGACTCATTTATAATACAGCATCATGCTACTTAGTACAAGTTTTAATTCAAATTGTCAGTACTCTTTCATGCAAAAATATATAGTTGAATTTAATGATCTCATTATCAGTAACAATTACTTTGCAGATTTTCAGGCAAGCCATATATCCAATTTTTTAAGACACTTTTTTTTTTTTACTAGTGATGGGCATCTACATTAACAAAAACTGAAAACCCCAAATCAACGTGAGTTGTATATAATAAATGGGTACCACAGTCCACAACATAAAATTGAGAATTAAATAAAAACCTGAATATTTTGAGTTATTAGTTGGGGCTGAAAGCATAATTGGCCCCAACAGAGACTTAAAAACCAAGAAGATTCTAGAAAGATAACTACCAAAAATAAATTCATTGGGGAAAGCCTCTCTGATTTGATGGCCTGCATTTTCACTTGTGATTACACCTAAAATATATATATATATGTTTCAGAGATTCCCTGTGATGAAAGCAAAAATGCAAATAAACAGAATTAAAAAATGGTTAATCTTAATCCAATAAAACTTATTTGAACATGCACACATATATATTTATATACATATGCATCTGTATAGAATGAAATAACTATATATATACTGCTCATTGAAGTTTAACGAGTTGGGTTTCAATTACAACTCCAATAAACAGAAGACAGACTTAAAATATTGCTGTGTACTCCACTGTGTTTACCCTGGTGATATTGGCAACTCCATAGGATGAGAAACTCACAGGAACAGAAAGGCTGGTTTTTATTAATACTACCTACCTCCCAGAAGACAGTGTTCATAGGGTAGGAGGGACTCTTTTGATCACTATGATAATGTATATTTATAGTGTATCCAGAAAACAGGGAAATAGACTTGATGTCATATACATTTCTATTCACACCTATAATTTTCCCTAGAAAGAACTAAAAGACAGACAAAACACAATTGATGTATGATTCTGCTTGGTGATCTTCCTTTCTGGCATTACTATCTATTACTGCCTTTCATGGCTACAATATAAGATTCTCCCACAAAAATTTTACAAAAATCTCCTTTATTATCAGTTTTCTAATATAGTTTCAATACACATTCTCAACATGCTGGAGGGACCAGAGTATTATAGAAAGGAGAAAGCTGGAACTAGAAGTTGTGCTTCACTTGCCTATGGCCAATAGTAAGTGACCATCAAAATGTGAGTTCCCCCATGGCCTAGCCAATTTTGACACTATATTCCAGCAGAAAAAAAAAATGAAGAACCTCTAGGACCCAAATAGCCCACTACCTTCAGTGTCTTCCATGCACTGAAGCTGAACTTACATGTTACCATAGCTTACCGTGATTTGGGGTTGCTTTTCTGAAAGAACTTTGAAAATTCCCTATATCAAATTACATATAAACAGTACCATGGAATTTTACATGGTATTTACATTTAAACTTTATCTCAAAAGGTTATACATTGGGATGTATCCATATTAATATTTATCCCTTATACTCTACTCAAACTCTACTAATCACCATTCACTGAACATACTCAGAACTGTTCCCTTTCTCTGTTTCTCATGTTTCTCATGCAATTAATAACCTAAGTTATAAATTGTCTTGTACAAAGCCTTGTGCTCAATATCTAAAGTAATTTAAAGGGAGGGAAACAATATTAACCAAAAAGTTGCTATAAATAACATGAGGGTGGTATTATAAAACCACTGTTTAAAATATTAAAATATTCATTTCAGGAATGAAGAAATCTAGATTCAGACAAGTTACTTGCCAATATGTCACTAGGTTACTTGTCCAACTAGAAAGTAATAGACTGAAATTAATCTTAAGTCTGAGATGGAAGCCTCTGGATGCTTTCTCTTTTTCATGCTTCTTATCCTATTTATTTCAAATAGTATATATAGTATACACTGTAAAATCTCAAGAGCATCCACCATCCCTATTTATTTTTGGTCTATCTGTCCACCTGGCACATAATATAAACCCAAGTATTTACTGTAATTTAACTGTAGATAAAATAAACTGCTCAAAGAATCTAGTATCTTGCACAGTACATATAGTAGGCAAATAATATAGAACAGCACATATTAAATGCTAAGAGAAGTACAACTACTACATTAGAGAAACAGAAAGGAAGATTGAAATTAATTCTGACTCAGGGAACAGGTCAGACAGGTAGGGCAAACTTCTGATGCCCCATTTGATGACCTTTTACCAGCTCTGTGCATCCATGCCCCAGTTTCTACACATGTTGCTGCTAAAGACTCACTGCTGAGACATTCTGAATATTATTCTTCGGCACTAGAGGAGAAGATCAAGAAGTGTCTGAGAGTTTTACCTCCTTAAGTGGCCCCTAGTCACTGAGTGAATTATATAAGAGAATGAAAGCCCAATTCCTTTGTTTCAAGACATAGACTCTCAAGTATAAACTGCACTCCTGTGGCCCTTGTGGTACCAGACTGAGTCTGGAACTTTACCTAAAATTGAACCCTTCCTTGGTTTCTTCGCCTTATCTATCCTACTTTCTCAACTTCATTATTGAAAGCAGAGAGAATGGTGAGTGTCAAAAAATACTGATTGTTTTTGGTAAGAAAGCAGAAGTCTAATGTGTAGGTTGCCTTGTATATAGTGGGAAATGAGTTCAGAGAGAAGGTTAAAGAGATGGCAGTCAGATAATAAGGCATTCTGAATGAGACAATAAAGTCTTCATTTAATAGATAAAGGTAAGGCACTGAAACTTTATTTTCCCCGTATATTAAATAAGGTGAGGAGTTCTCTATATTTCTGTCTCCATACATTTTGTCTATCAACATTCTAATTGTTCTTAAGGATCATATGCCATATTTCTATATCATTCTTGATATTTTTTCTTGATTCCACAAACTTAAAGGCACATTCTTTTCTCTTCCCAGTCATTTGTGTGCACCCATTGTATATAAGAAACTTTTCCCCATAATTTCTTATATATTTCTTCTCTTTCTTACAGTAAATATATGTTTTCGTAATGCAGAGTCAATTTCTAATGACTATATTCCTGAAACGTTTGCCACTGTCTTTTCCACTGACTAGATACTCAGTATTTGACGAATTAAATTGCAAACTAAATATTAAACCTTAGATTTTATCACACATCACTTTTTTCCACATCAGCACTCACTTTGTTAGGAATAGGAGAGCAGGTGCTCAAAAATCATTGTCTCTTTGCATTCTCAATACCATCTGGGCTTCTATTTTGACATTCTGCAGAATGACAAGGTCATTAAATCAATGGTAATCTGAATATCCTCTAATAGCTATTAATACAATCCTCTAGGGGTAGAGGAGGGGAGAAATAGGAGAAAGGAGGGAATATTTCACAGTTCTTTCTACTGTTACAAAAACAATCTAATTTAGATTCTTCTCTGGTTAAAGCACTGATTTAAAAATAAATAAAATGACTCATTTTTAATTATTCTGTACTATAATAGAAGTAGTCTTGTTATTTACAAAGTCTACAAAAATTGGCCAGTAAATTAAATCATAAATTCTGAGAAAAATCCCTTCTAATTACATCTAGATGACAAGTTGACTCAATGTTGAAGTGACTATTTAGGGGTGTCAGTAATACACTTTTAAAAAAATTGTGCTACTGACAGACTATATTTTACTTTCTTTTGCATAGGAAAAAGTTCTTTATAGTCACCTTGGTAGTGACTACTATAAGAAACGTGTGGCAGTTTAAAATGATGCTTTAAATAGATTTAATACTTTTTCTCTATTTTGTCTAGATTACTCTGCCGCCCTGCTATATTATTTTTTATGCTAGGAAATGTAAATGCCAACTATAAAATTTTAAAAGGACACATTTTAAAACTAAGTGTATCTGTCTCTATAATGAAGAACATAATATATGAATTTGAAATCATTATGAGTTTCGCTCTTGTGAAAAATTTCAATGAAATATATAATGTTGATGATTGATTCTAAAGAACTTTAATATTTTCTTATTGCATGCTTTCATGTTAAAATATAGCTGAAAAATTATTTTAGTTTTGGCACAAATATTTTCTTCCTGAGGCCTTCTCTAGAAGAGACCATTGGTGTGATCAAATATCCCATTTCCTCCCTTACATTTTCCAGCCTTCTTTGCAGTGATGTTGGGGTCACATGACTAGTTTTGTCCCTGGGATTATGTAGTTGTAATTTCCAGGCTTATAGTATTAAGAGCTGGTGGCCTTCTTTCACTTGTATTTTCCTGTGACAACTTGGGAACTAAGTGTTACAAATAGTGTAACCAGGACAGGGAGAAGAGCTACCAAAACTACAATCAGGAAAATAACAATTGATTGCAGTAAGTCACTGGGTTTTGAGCCTTTGCCTGTTTTGGTACTTAATCTTATTTATTGTAAATAACATCCATTCCCTATTTTAAACAGATCTTCCCCCTTTCCAGGTCATTCTATCCCCCTTTCCTGTTTGATTTTTTCCTTAGCATTTGTCACCATCTAGCATACTATAAATATCACTTATTTATTTTATATTCTATAACCTTCAACTGGATCAAATGCTCCATAAACCAGGAATGTGTGTTTATTTCAGAGTAGTTTACTATTGTATCTTTAGTGATTTGGGCTGTACCTGGAAAATAGTAGATACTCCACAACTCTGCCACTTGGGGAAGTTACATAATTTCTCCACCCTCAATTATATTTCTTACACTATACTTGTAAAAATGAAAGTGGACATGTGTAAATCTTCCAGATTCACGAGTAGTATACATTCAGATCCTTTAATAAATTATCCCTTTATGAAAACATCACCACCTGGTTATTGAATAAGGTCTATCATGAATGTTCTCAGGATTACCTGAGAATAAATTTTGAGCAATACATCATGATAACCTAAGATTGTGCAGTAAATAACATTCACCAATTTTTATTCATAACATTGTTCACTGCAATTTACCAAGACACATATGTGCATAAACACACACACGTATTTTTACAAAAATATAAACACATAAAATTATGTGTGTGTGTGTGTGTATATCTCCACACATGTATGTGTGAGAATATGTTTATAAATGTTAATATATATATATATGAGACAGAGAAGTAAAACTATTTTTTGTAGGTTTCATCTAATATATCTACAGTTTCAATTCCCAATGTTATGGAAGGACAAAGAAATATAAATGTATGCTGAATAAACATCTGCTTTTCTCACACTGGGATAAAGGTGAGGAGCAAAAAAGGTAGACAAAAAGTAGATATTGTGACAGTTATGCCTCTGAGCACAACTTATATACTCTAGAGTTATCTCTGTTCATTTTGTGTATCAAATTCAAGAAGCATTTTGCCACTCTTCTAGCAGATGTCACTGCCTATCAAAAGATTTTTCTTGAAGGGTGACTCAACCTAAAACGAAAATCAAAGTAATTCAATATTATCTGCAGTGACACCAAAGACTCATTTTTTTTTCTGCTAAAGTACTCCCTGAGAATATTTTTCTACCCCAGAATTTTTTTCCCAGTCTAAACTCTAATATCAATAACATAACAAAAATTAGTTCACAATAAAGGTGAAAATGCCAAGAAAATAAATAAAATTATTAAGAAGCATGGTGCTTTAAGAGGTCCTGAACAGGCCAGAACAGAAATAAACTTTCTAAATTTACCCAAAGAGAAAACAACTGTACAGATCTATAAATATATTTTGACTTTTTATATATTTTATATAATTGAGAAGAGAAAATTCTACAAAGAACAAAAATAAAGCAAACATTTATGAGTCACTCATTTTATTGTGTGCAATGCCTTAATTTTCACATTGTTCTTTACAGTTTTATTCCAGAAGATAAGAACTTGCTGCATCTTCACATTTCACTTAACCATGGATGAAGGAAGTGGGAATACAAAATAATAGGAATAAATGAAAAATGTGTCATTGCAATAAGAGAATCTTTGGTGCATTTTCAATAACAATATATGGGTAGAGAGGAAGATATCTTCCGTGGGAGGGGAACCCACAGGCTTAAGGCCACATGTGGCCTTCCAAGTCCTTAAGTGCAGCCTTTTGACTGAAGGATTTGTTCTGTAAAATTTGGATTTGGTCAAAAAGTCACACTTAAGGACCTAGAAGGCCACATGTGGCCTTAAGGCTGCAAGTTCCCCACCCCTGTAAGATGATCACATAAAAAAATAGTTGAGAAAGGGATCAGAGACCTACATATGTTAAGTATTACTATTTATTGTAATTATATATTCTAGTAATGTTTTTAAGACCTCATTTTTACTCATAATAAAAGTCATAAAGAGATTTTTACTATCCTTTTATTTATAGAATTTCAAATAATAACTTTTCCTAAATCATCCCTTTACTACAAAGAAGTGGAAAATAGAAAACCCAAAAGCCTCATGTGACTGATTTTTATAAGGGCCACTGCTGTATTTTTTACCTGCCAAGTGTTTTCAAATGCAATGTAACAGCAGAAATGAAGCACTGAGCCAGCCTGAAGCATTTATGTGCCCTAGATTTTCTATTCAGGAATTGCAGTGTCTGATTCCTGGGTTACACATTATTCTCTGCCTTGTTATAAATGCTAAAATCCAAAATACCAAATTTCAAAATTCACAAATAAACTTTAGTCCTCATAAGAAAAATCAAGGTGAAGAAGAAAGCTCAAAAGTACACTTATGCAAATACTTAAGCGTTTTTGTGTGTGTGTGTGTGCGCGCCTTTAAAAATAAAACACACAAAGTCTGTGAAATAAAGAAATTACAAATGACATCTTGTTGGGCCCCTTTTAACACTTGCTTCATTGACAATTTTATTCTTCTTTATGGTACGTGCTGAGGCTTCTCACAAGCTTTTCAACTTTCATTTACAGCATGGTTATTAAAATTTAAACATATTTCTTCTAAATGCATTTTCCTTCCTGTGAACTTGGAAGTATTCACCCCAATTTTATCTCTCATCTATTTCTTGCACATTTGGTGGACACACTTCAGTTTTAGCAATTCTCATAGGTTTCTATTCACTAAGATAATCACATCAATGAATGATACAAAATATTAGTGTTGAGGGGAAGTGCAGGAGTGAAATGAGAAGAGGAAACTGCAAAATCCATCACTTTTTGTAACGTACAAAATGATATGGTAGCAATGGTTTATTTTGCTATTCTGAATAATTCGCTATTACGCTAGGCTCAGTTTGAAATGTATACAGTTAAAATAGTATACCAAAGTAGATTATATATATTCTACGATTTCCACTATGGTAATTTATTTTTTGCTGCATCATTAGCGCATTGGCTGGTCACAACATATCTGTTTTAGCTCATGTAGAGAAGACGGGGAGAAGAAGAAAGAGAGACAGAAATGGAGAGAACAAAGATGGAAAGAGCAAACAGCTTGCATAATATGGTTAAGCACACTCACCGCTCCACTATGTACTTGCCTTTCCCCAAAGAAACCAGAGGGAAAAAGATCTATAGTTTCTTTGGGGATTTTGGCCTCCGGGCCCTCTCTCAGTAGTGTGAATCTATAACTATGAACCTCTTGTCGTGCTATAATTTAGGGTAGTTTAAGAGTTTTCAAGAGTATTTTTCACTGTATTAATTCTCTATATTACTCACTGACTTTAGAATCTAATTCCTACTTGAGATCTGGCTCCAGTGTACTTTCTAATCTTAAAGAATATAACTAAGCATTTTAGTGATAAAATAGATGGGTATGATTTCATTGTCTGCTGGTATTAGAATGTAGTAGTGTAATTTCCTAATGTGTAAATTAGATGAAACCAGCTTCAAGTTATTCTTCTGAGGATGGAATGAGATAACATACGTTAAGGCCTTGGTGCAGTGTCTGACTCATTACAGGAAAATAAAAATTTGGAGCTAATATTATTATCTGCAGGTTTTATATTTATTTTTCTCTTGTCTAGAACAGAATTAAATCTTTACATAATTATAGAAAGTTTGCCTAATATAAAGGTACTATTATACCTAAGCAGGTTGTATCTTTAAAGTTCACTTGCCAAAAGCTTTTAAAGAAGTCAATATATTACTTCCCGTAAAATATTATCAGTTGTCATTATTCATATTTATTGAAGGTCTACTATGTTTTGGCCTCTGTAATAAGAACTCTACATTTAATATTGTTTAATCTTCACAGTGACTGTGGAAATAAATCATTATGCTATTTTGTAGATGCAGCTTCTGAGGTGCAGAGAGCTTTAGTAACACATCTAAGGTAGAATTGTTAAGCAGCATCTGAGATATGTCTGTGTTTAAAACCAGTGCTTCATCTGTTTACAACTAGTCCACTGTAGTTGATTAAATACACAATAGAGCATATAGTGATTATGTATCATATTTGGATTAGTGTCAGCACTTCCTGTAATCTATTATCCATGTTATTATTTGTAATACGAAGTACCTTTTATTACATTGAAAATAAATTTTGACAGCACTGTTGAAACATAATTTTCATTTTTGCAATTCACAGAATGACCTATTTGTAATTTAATAGATGTTTTCCCATGAAGAGCAAAATAGGCCTGGCCATATAATAAAAATCTCTGATAATAATTCTCATATGCACTTCGAGGAAGCTATGCATTTGGTTCTTCTGTATTATCAACAAAACTAGTTTGATTAGCAAAAACTAGTCAAACCCAGTCAAAGCAATAACCATAAATGATGTACTTTCATTAAAGAACACATGTATTTTTTTTTTAAAGTTAATTTTCCTTTTCCTGAAAGCTACTGTAAACTATGTGTGCCCCTGAAACCAAAGATGTCTGATGTGGGCAGCACTAGTTATTTGTTTTCCTCCTTCCAGAACAACAGTAAATATAAACTCCCTACTCAATTCACTTTAGTTAAGATTGCATGATTTTCTTTGACCAATAAAATGCATATGGAATTTATGTACATAATTCTTGATCTTGTCCTTCATCTGCTGTGGCCCTCATGGAAGTACATGTTAATTCTGTGGAGCATCCCTGAGCCTTCACATGGAAGGCAGTTCCCCAGGATTGTATAAAGAGCCACACGGGCTTAGTGCAAGGAAGGAAAAAAATAAATGTTTTTGAGACACTAACATTTTTGTTTAAAATTTTTACATAACTAACTGATACACTTGACATAATAGGATACCACATTAGCACTGAGAAATGTATTTCACTATTACGTAGGAAGATAAAATTTTCAATAAAACATTTACCAATGACTAAAAGTGGTGTGTATAATCATGTTTCCAATAGAGATATTCACTGATTACAGTTGTTTCACAAGTTACATGCTATATTAAGGTCAAAATATATTGGGAATATCTTAGGTATTATATCCAGCAATTTTCTGTGTGAATCATGTTTTTTTTAATTTCCTCCCACATCCTTAATATATTTAATAAATTATATTTTCTTGATAATTTTACATTTGCTGCTACAAATTTTCTCAAGTATGGTATAACAATTTAAAATCAAGGGAGATAGTATTCTATTATATATACATATATATATAAAATATTAATATATGTTATAGTTCATAAATTAGTTATATGTATATAAATTATATATAAGTTATTTACAAAAGTAAAACACCCTGATTATAAGATTTTTGTTAACAATTACATCACAGTGAAAATTAACACTAACAGAAAATAAACAAATATTTGGCATGATAAATTATCAACAACTAGCTATGTCCACATAAACTCTAACACCTTAATTGACAAAAGTAAATCGAAATAGACTACAGTAAAATAAAACAAAGCACAGTGATTTTTGGATTCTGAATAATCACAATCTGAGATACTTAAAAGTCACTGTATGGTAGCAAATTACTTACTGATATTTTCATTTGTAAGCATCGCTTATCAATATACTGAATTCTGTTAAAAATATTTTTGGCCAAAACATCAAATTACAAATACCTTCAAATTCAATCTCATCCACATATGGAAAAGGAAGAAAAAATATTCATGATGAAGTAAAGCTAATACCTGCTAGTTAGCCCTCCTATGGGTTCCTCGTGGTTATTTTCCTTACACTAACAATGCCATGGCCTCTCCTAATACAGTCTACAAAAAATCATTTGTCATAGAAAGAAATCACTGACTTGCTTCAACTGCCGTCTCATAAGAATTAAGTATATTATGATGGTCCTATCATGTACACTGAAGGAAACAACCCATTTCTGGCAACACAGTTGATTTTACTGCTTGAGAAAACTTGAATCAAATAATTATTTCAGCTTTCAAAATCCTTCATGACTTTATTACCAAATTAACGCATTCCAGTTTAAATGTCACGATAGTTTTTAACATGCAACATTTGGTTAGTGAAATATTTTTCCTATATTAATAACTCGCGACTAGTTTAGAAGTTTAAGTTAGGTAAAAGTGAATAAAATCTCTTCATTAGAAATCCCATTGAATAAAGCTAAGAGATTTTACTCAATCTTTCTTAAATATCACATGATATTTGGTGGATGTTTGTGTTTGGTGGCAAAGAATAATAATTTTTGCTCAATTCTTATGTTGATTCTTACGTTAATTCCATTTTTGTACACAGTTTATTTGGCAAATAGATAAGACCACATATATTGTAAATTATCATGTATCCCTAAAACAAACTCATTTTTTATTGCATGGCTGAATCTTTAATAATTTGACTCAAGAATACCACTAGGAATTACGATAGAATTAGAGAATTATTTCCCTATTTTTCTCCTTTTATCTCATAGCAAATGGCCTCTTAACATGGCAAAAAAATCCTTGGGCCGCTACCCTTCCTTCCCCACCCCAAATTTGGTCTATTTTCTAAATGAGAAGCACTTAGTTACCATGGCAACAAGCTTTATATGAACAGGTCTATAGAGCAACTACTTTTGTCTAGTATTTGCTAATAATCATCAAATGAATACAAAGCAATATTGAGGAAGTCATACTTAAGAAAGGAAAATATATATTCAAAAATATATTCCAAAAATCCATACAAATACAGGATATAATCCAAGAGCAAAAACATCTATTATTCAATTGAACATGAATTGCAAGTAAATCTGAGCCTTATTATTTTGGTTGTTATGATCTTTAGCTCTTCATAAATAAAAAGAATAGGATTATACATCCTTGAAGGGCACATGTGTACAGATTTGAAATCATGAGGGTCAATATCTGTTTATACCACTAAGCCAATGAAATATTAAAATAAAGCCAAACTTTATAAGACAACATAGCACCATTTCTAATCTAAGGGGGATTTTATTTTTTAATTTCAAAATCAAAAGACAACAGTTTGCAAAATATTTTTTTTTATTATTTTATTTTTTTTATTGGGGGAAAACTACAAAGCTTTTACAGTACAATGTTTACAGTCACAATTTGTAGTGAGCTGATTTCCCAAAATATATTACCGCTCAAGTTGACTTATCTTGTTACATTCAAAAATCTACTCTGTCAAAGTAGTCCATAGAGTACATACATAGTGCTCCAACTGTATCTCGGACAAGCAGTTTGCAAAATATTTTTGAAAAGAAACAATCAAAAGTTATTTCAAGTCATTAGCCTGTATTTTGGTGCCTCAAATCTTCTGAGTATTATTCA
>CAUYRT010012671.1:0-51934 GCA_963574885.1 Lepilemur ruficaudatus
TGACCAGCAGGTCCCCGACTGCATCTGCTACCTTACCTCCCACATAGACCCAAACTCTCAATTCCATGGCGCTGTGTTTCTAACCATACGTCTCTTCAGCATTGTCTTCCCGGTCAGGAGAGTCCTTTTGGTGCAACGGGACGCTCACCCGATGCATCAACGCATCCTCCTCAGGACCTTGTTTCCCAGTCATTAAAGTCCCACAGTTAATGCTGTATAGTGAGGGAGAATTCAGAGGGCTTATGACAGAAACCAGGCAGTGACGGACAGTTTTTCTCCCCATCATGATAGGTCTTGCCCTGGCCACTTCTATAACAGCCGTCGGGTTAGGAGGAGGGGGCCCTGGGACATAGTATAATCACAGCTCAAGACTTTGCTTCCCATATCGATCTAGCCCTTGAAAGCACACAGACCTCCTTAGCTTCCTTGCAAAGACAGCTTACTTCCCTAGCACAAGTAGCCCTCCAAAACAGATGAGCCTTAGATCTCCTTACGGCGCAAAGGGAGAACTTGCATGTTTCTTCAGGAGGAATGTTGCTATAACATTAATGAGTCAGGTTTAGTAGAAGAAAACATTAACAAACTATCTGAGGTCAGAAAAGACCTATTAGGTCGAAAATATAAAGATGTTACAGTGTCTGGATGGCTACAGTCCCCCTTAACCACATGGCTATTACCCTTTCTTGGTCCATTGTGTATAATATATTTAATGTGTTTTATAACTCCCTGCCTGTTGCAGTTCCTCCAAAGACGACTCCAGGAGCTCACCCGTGTGGCCGTAAACCAGCTCTTATTACACCCGTATTCCCCTATACCTACTGTTCCCCCATAGCCTTAAAACAGCCTCAAGGGCCCCACTACACCCCCATTCAGCTTGAAGTAGCCAGAGAGAATCGTCGACCCTTTTATAGCCAAAGAGGTTGGAATGTAAGGCTGGCGGGCGGAATCCCCCTAGGGGCTTTCACCCCCCCCACATCCTGAATTCGCCACGTGGTTCTGACGGGGCCACTTCCTGGCAGAAAAACCACCCGCTGGGGCCGCTTCATGGCGGAGGAACCACCCGCTGGGCCGCTTCCTGTTTTGCAGCAAGGATCCGGCCCAGCTGTCACTCCGGATCTACTGCGTGTCAAGACAGCCCCTATATAACCCTCCTCCCCAGTCTGAGTGACGCGACTTCCTGGGCCCCTTTCCCCGGGACCCTTGAACCGCGCCCAGGAGTGCTCTACAAATAAAGCTACCTTTGTTTAGCACATTTGGCCTCTTCCTTTTTATTCTACACTTTACACACATCTCGACTTTGGTGATGACTGAATGTATGACTTTGGACAAGCATTTTAGTTTCTCCAAATTCCTAATCTGTAATACTGAAATAATGCCTAATTCATAGAGTTGGGAAAAATAGATGAGACCATCATAGTGTCTGGCACATAGTGGTACTCAGCAATTGTTAATTTCCTTTTCTTTCTTTACCCAGCTAGAAGCTGACCTGGGTCCAAGCACAGAAGACGCTTCTCCCCAACCTGTACTTCCCACACTCATTCCTACAAACTCTCTAAACAGCTATAGGTCTTAAATGTATTTTCTAGTCCAAAATTATATCTCCGCCATGGTTTTAGGATTCCCACAGGATTGAAAGCCAGTTTCACAGTGTAGACTTCCATTCTCAAGTGGTATCATGTGGCCAGCAGAAGGGCATCACCTAAGCCCATTGTGATGTTTAATAGTAAAAAATTCTTACAATATACATCTCACCAGGAGGCATAAATCCCAATGGTATCTTTCTCAGTATGCCTGTTCTATCAAGTGTCCAATTCTCCTTTTTCTTATTTCTCATTCCAACTAACTTCAGTTCTTCCAACTTATAAACAAATTCTACATTGAACAAAATCCCCAAGCACTGGACCCCAATCACCTTAGCAAGATTTCATAGCTGCCTTGGAGGCTGGTTCTTTTACGGACCAGTGAATGGTATGTGTTCCACTTCATTCTGGCCCAAGCCAGCACTGGGTTGGCCTAGCCCAGGAGCCCTGAAGAGTATGAATTAATGTGCGGATTCAAGTAGTATTTTAGGAACCAATAGGGCCCCTGTCGCGCCCTAGACTGCCAGCAATCAGGACGCAACAGCTTTGGAGTTCTTCCACCAGCGGTTTATTGGCACAGCTTCATATCTACGACTTATACATGGCGAGAGACGCCGAACGGGAAGTGAGCTCCACTTAAGTACCCTCAGCCAGGACCTCCCCCAGGACGTGTTCTCTAGTGATAGGTAGGACGGAGAGAGCAATTGCGCACGCGCTGGGCACAGCTGCCTCCCAAGCGGGATCCCTGTGCTGCCGGCTCCCCACAAGGCATGAGGCACCTATTTGGTGGGGAGGTGAGATCCTGGTGCCCTGTCTGCAAGAAGCTCTCCTCTCACTGGTGGCAGCAGTAACTGGGCTTATTTCAGCAGAAGGTTTCTCCTGCAGCTTGGGAGCCCACCAACAGTCCTAGATGTGTGGGAGAGGCATGTTAGCCAATCCTCCTACCCTTCTAACTGGTCTCCAAGCCTCTCTGCACTTAATTCCCACTGATGCCTTTCTCTGTCCAGTTCTGCTCTGTGACCTTTTCCTGTGGAGTCTCCTGTAGGTTCAGGTATCCTTCCTTCAGATGGTCAATTGATCTATGTTTGTTTGTTTGTTTTTTCCGTTTCATCTTAAATTTCTCCTTCTTACAGAGATGCTCTGTCTGGTGGTGTCTTTGGTACACCATACTCCTCTTCTTCTCTCCTTCCCTTTTTTTTTTTAAATTATAGACTGCTTTTAAAGCAGTTTTAAGTTCACAGCAAAATAGAGAGGCAGGCATCCTTCGTATCCTCCCTGCCCCCACACATGCAAAGCATGCCCTATGATCCAGATCCCCCACCAAGGTGGTACATTTGTTACAATTGATGAACCTGCAATGACAGCATTATCACCCAAAGTTCATAGTTTACATTAGGGTTCACTCTTGGTCTTGTACATTCTGTGGACTTGGACAAATGTTTGATGTCACATATCCACCATTACGGTACAATACTGAGGTTTTCACTGCCCTAAAAGTCCTCTGTGCTGTGCCTATTCATTCTTCCCTACCCCCACAACCACGGATGTTTTTGCTGGTTTTGCTTTCCTCATTTTTTATAGATGAAAAACTTGAGTGTTTAAGATACTTGCCATACCAAGGATACGGCAAAGGCAGCAGAGTGTATTTGAAACATTTTATAAATTAATACAGTGATTTTCTTTCAACTTATCATCTTGCTCTAGGTTGTTAGCTGGGTACAGACCCTAATTCTTGCTCTCAAGATTGGCTTTCACCCTTAGTCTGTAGCATCCCTTGGCTTTTCCCGGTTTGTATCCCACTTGATGTGAACTCCAAAGTCTACAGTGGCCAGGTAGATAGAATCAGGCCAATTTGTAGCATCAGGGCATAGTGTGGACTGTGGCAAATCCAAACATATATCCCATCTAAAGGGGGAAGCTGGCTGTTCAGCTCTAATTACTGGTTGCCATATGAGAAAGCAAGTGTTGTTAGTGAAGCTTAAACTTGAGTTTATATATGAAATTTTCTTATTTTTAAGACATGATACAATCCAAATAAAATACATCTACACATTGGCTGCCAGGTTCTGAGCTCTGAATTCGAGAATTCAAGTCTAAAAATATTAGATGGGAAATAGAGCAGAGCTCAGATACAATATAGTTCAAACCCTTGGCATGGCAAATGTCTCTTTGTTCTTACAATACACTGTAAATAGGGAAATAACTTATTCATGATGCTACAGATGGTCAGTGTCACTGCTAGGACTCCAACCCAATTTCACAGCTCTCAGCCCAATGGCCCTGCTGTAGCAGTCCGCCACTCTCAGTCACAGTGTCAGCCGGTACAGAAGACTAACTAGAAATAGCTTTCTCCACTGATGATTGGATTTGGAGGTTAAAGAAGGCAGGATAAGAAAAGGATTGGATTTAGAGGGATTATATGATTGACTCAACTTAGTATTTCTTAAGCTACTGTGTAATTGAAATCATCTCTATAATATGTTCTCTCCTTCACAGGGACTCAGCCTTTGAGGGCCATCATCATCCCTTTACAAATCAAAAATTTTTTGTATTGCTTATGGAAAAAAACTCCCGCTAGCTGCTATATTCAGCAATGCTAAAAGTCTCAAGGGTATACAGAAAACTTTTCATTCACACTGTATGTCTCTGGGTAAGTGGCTTTTCTGGGAGGAACTCCTTTAAGACTGGCTCCAGGACCCAGACTCCTTCCACCCTGGGACACAGTCATCCTCCCTTGTCACCAGTAAAGAGGGAGGCTCATACCTGGGAAATGATTTTTGTGGGGGTTAACCTAGGAACGTAGTGCATCATTTCTCTACCTTCTGTTGTTCAGAACTGGTCATTTGACCCACACCTGCATACAAGGAGGTGGGGAATATAAGTTTCCTATGTTCCCAGGAATATAAAGAAATGGATTGGTAAAATTATGATATTATCTCTATAAAGGAAATAAAGACAGGAACAAAAATAGAAAGGCAAGTATTATTCTGAAAACATAATTTTTCCCATTGGAAGTTTGATTCCCTGTGATTGACTTATGAGGATCAAGTTCTATGGCTGGGAACAGAATTATGACTGTCAACCATGCTCAGCAGTGTGTGAAATGCAAGAGGCAGGGGGTGAGGAAGTAGATAGCTTCTCACCTACAGCTCACTTCCAGAAAGACAATCACAGGTGTGGTGGGCCCGAGATTGCTGTGTGATTCTTTGGAGGCTGATTCTCAGAGAACATGTTCTAGAATCTGGAGGGTTCTAGAATCAAGAAATCAGAAGTCCTTTCTAACTCTGTCTCAGCTTCTTTCAGGGAGTAAGATGTGGGAAAAGTTGGCCATTTTCAGCGAATAGGCCAGTCTCTCCCTGCTTAGCGTCCTTGTCTTATAAAGACATTGTATTCCCCCCTATACTGGGAAGGTTTTTTTTTTGTTTTAATAATTACAGAATTTTTTTTCCCCACCAGTCTCTGGAAATACATACTGCTGTTTCTTATAAGGATAATAGAGAAAAATTAGTCAAGAATTGAGGAAAATAAAATGCTCTCTGTGCAAATACAATGACTATTAACCAGAGGGAAAACATCAGACATACAGTTGTCTTTAATTAAGAATAAAACCACTAAGCAGACTTGTACAAGAATATCATATTTGCAATTAATATGCAGATTAAGTCTCAAGGCTCCAGACACCCTCTGAATTGAATTACTTTCTACAAAGGTGAAGCATCCATAATTTGGCTTATCCTTAGGAATAGTACTGAATTTACCCTGATCCACCTTTATATCAGGACATTTAGTCCACTGTGAATATTTCTCCTTATATCTCTGTTTCTTTGTTCCCAGGCAGATATTCTTCCAAAAATAGTCACTATTCAAATGCTGAGAATTCTAAAATTCAGAATCAAACATCTTAGAGCCTGCACTGATTTGTCAGGGCTATTGTTACAAGTACCAGAGAGTGTGTGTCTTAAACAACAGAAATTAATTTTCTCACAATCTTGAAGTCTTAGTTTAAGGCATTGGTAGGGTTGGCTTCTTCTGGGGCTCCTTAGCTTTCAGATGGCCATCTTTGTCCTGTGTCTTCACATGGTTTTACCTTTGTAGATGTCTGTGTCCAAATTTCCTTTTCTTATCAGGACACCAGTCATATTGGATTAGGATCCACCCTAATGACCTCATTTTAATTTAACTACCTCTTTAAAGCCCCTGTATCCAAAGAAAGTGACATTTTGATATACTGAGACTTCAACATATGTAAATTGTGAAGGGACACAATTCAGCCTGTAGCAGAGCCCCATATTCTGAACTGTGGATGGTATTCTATGAGATGTTAGCAATATTCTGGAAGGGGAAAAGGCAATAGGTCAAACAGAAAACTGCACATATGTTATCTTTTTGGAGATTCATACTACATATGATGCCTGAAGATATTTCCTTGAATTCTTTAGTTCTCTGAGCCCACACATTCTCTTTTGGCATAAGTGAGTTTGAGTTTGGTTTCTGTTGCTTGCTACGTGAAGAACTCTGACCAGTTTATACCCCATATCCATAGGGAGTCCTTCTCTGACACATTCCCTCCCATTGACAAAGACATCTCCTCTGTACTCCCTTTAACCTAAGCACTACTGTCTTATCCCCTGGTTTTAGTGGGGTGTTAATGTGACTCTCCATCTTGAGGGTCCTTATTTACCTTTCTACTTGCAAGCGAGGATGAAATTGTTATAGAAATCTTCCTTTATTGAGATCAACTGGAGTTGACTTGGGAAAGGGAGTTAGATGTCCTAGGAACTATCAGAAAGGTAGATACACAATATTGTTATTTACACACACAAACACTTTTCTTTTTCAAGATTTTATTCATAGTTACCTTCTCTTAGAAGCTGTACAGGTCTAATTGCATCTCTAATGACCAAATCATGTCAGGTAAAATTACCCCTCTTCAATCCTGAGTACTCACCCCATCCTCTCCAATACCATACTGGCTCTGCCATATTGTGTTTCCATAAGTGTGAAGATGGGATATCTTTTGAGCTCATTCTGGGCATGTCTTCCACACATTCTACAAGTAACTTAAAAGCCCAGATAATGAGGGCATATTGTCATAAATTCTAAATACATTCAACTTCGATCTTATCCAATCCCCTCTTTTTATATGTGTGTGAAATGAAGTCAGAGAGTGACAAGTAATTGGTCAATATCTGAAAGCAATTTCCTGGTAGAGCTTAACTTGAATCCAGGCCATTAGATGCCCAGGTAAATATTCTTTCTACTCTGCTGATTCCTTTGGACACAAGATGGCATTTCTGATTGAAAGCTGCAGGCCTTCCATTGGAATGATCAGGACTCCCAGTGTGACGTCTTCTTTTAAATCAAAGGCATCACTGGGATATCAACTGGAAACTAGAGAACAGAGAAAAATTCCATGTTTTGAGGTCAAATCCTGAAGATATCTGTAACTTCAGTTGCATCAACACTTTGCTATGATATTTTGAGGCAATTTATAGGAGCCAGGGATTTCAAGAGGAAATAAAATATAATCTTCAGAATAAACAAAGACTCAAGGAGCCAATACAAAGGGGCCAAGAGCCGTGGGAAATAGGGGCTTTGCTTATAGGTAGAATTGAGCCATACACTATGTGATGTGAGGAGCAGCAGGAAAATGCCCATCCCTTGCCATCTTCAAGCAAGAAACCAACTCTGACAGCACCTTGATCTTGGACTTCCAGCCTCCAGAACTATGAATAAATCAATTTCTGTTATTCAAGCCACTCAGTCTGTGGTATTCTGTTACCGTAGACTAAGTGGACTAATACACTGTTTAACTAAAATAACTACAAAAATAAGCACTGACTACTTCCTTTGCATTTCCCTTAGCTTCCCAGCACCTTCCTCATTCTGTTCTCAGTTCCTGTACCTATTTTACATGAATTCTCAGCCACTCCTTTCTGATTAGTGCTGCTTTTTTGCTTTTGTTTTTTGTTTGTTTTTGTTTAGAACTTGCTACTACCTTTTGCCTGAAATGTTCAGACTTTGCTTTCCTGATTTTGGCCTTCAGCTCCTGCAAACAACATTAGCTCATACCCCTTCAGCCTCTCTGACCCCCAGTGCTGCTCTCTGAATCCCAGGTAGCTATGTTAACATTACTTATAGGAAGAATTCTATTCCTTCAACTACTACCTGATGACCACCACTCCTTCCATTTAAGAACATATAATGTGAAAGGCAGTTTGCCTATGTTAGTTGTCAGCCTCCTTGCTGCCCGAGTCATGTGTTATTCTGTTCTACAGATGAAGTCACAGGGCGAGAAGTTAATTTAGATAGGGCCATTCCATTAGTCCATCAGTAAGTGGGAGGGCTGGTGGCCAAGCCCAGGCTGGTCTGACTCTCAAGCCTACGTCACCCCTTGCCTTCCATCCCTGCCCCCAGTGGCAGACAAGGCAAAGACTGGCAGACCCTAGGCATCAGTGAAGAAGGTTCAGGCTGTAATGTGCCATCTAGCATCCAACATCCAGCCCTTCCTTCATTCCTATTAAGGTTTAGGGAAATCTGCCCTGAGAATAACCTGGTACTGCCAAGAATGCAATTCTCAGAGATTTTTGAGTTTAGCCAAGTTAAACAAAGGTTAAGTTATTGAAGGGCTGTTGTTTTTAAGAATCCAAATGGTTAGCTGACTTTCATTTTCAGTAAGTTTAAGATTAATAAAGGGCAAATTGCAAGGCATATTTTACATGCCCCATTAAACTAGTGGGATTAAGTGTGCACAAAAAGTAATTGCCTCTTGATGTGAATAAAGCGCAGAAAGCCCAGACGGAGGAAGCATGCCCCCTAATTTATAGTCCTATAGAAGACTTTCTCTGCAATTATCATCTTAACAGCAAAGAGTGTAATACACAGCGATGCTAAAAGGTACACAGCACAAAAGTGATTGCATCTTTTGACTCTTTTAGGCAAAACTGTTCTCCCTTCCAGCCAAGCGCTGCAGCTTCTCCACAGCTGACAGAGTTCACAGCAAGGAAAGTCAGCTAATCCTGTTGGAGTTGGATGTTCACTGCTATCTCCCAGGAGTAGAAGCAGAGGGCCCCCAGGACTCCTTTCTCAGCACCCCCTTTCTGAAAGGCCATCCAGGTTTCTTTTTGAGCAGATGTGACTAATCAGATCCACATACACCAATGCATTGATTACTTGGAAAGCATAGTATTAAATCAGAGTCTTGCAAAGGAGTGAAAACTTGGATTTCTCCCCCACAGTCTTAAAAATTTGAATTTGCTCAGAAAGATCCTAGGGGATTCGCACAAAGGCATGAATAACAGCCTGAAAGTCCTTTAAAAAGGAATAACCCCTGGAATATTTTAAATTGCAGTAAAAATTCTATAAAAGGAAATTTTCTGAGAAACAGGGATCTGAAGAATAAGATATGTTGAGTCAATGAGTTTTCACTGGAGTGTTGTGTTTCAATCATTGTTACCAAAAATTTCTCTGTCCCTCATAAAAATACAGGTGGAGTTATTAGCCATTATTGTTCGATGTCCTTTATTCAAGGATGTGGATAAGTCCTTGTCTAAGTTTGCCCTCTTCTCCCCTATGCCCCTGCCCGAAAGGATTGTTTAACTATATGCTTTTCTTTTTTTGGCCATAATAATGAAAAGATTAAAGATACATTTATAGCCCAAGAGTTTCCACATATTCAATTCTGAAGCTTAAAAGACCCACTTCTGTCTGAGGGACTCTCTTGTCTTTCATCCTTAAATGCATTGTGTTGTACTGTGCTCTAATCTACACATCGTCACAAGTCCATTAAGAAGTCGACAGGGTACAAACCTTAAATTCAATGTGTTGCTAAGACTCTATTCAGCAACAGGAATCATGGAAATATGAAGATAGGAATGGGCTTGAAAGGTCACCTACTCTAGTGCCCAGCAGAACCTTGACCTCCCTGGAGGCATTGCTGCCAAGAGTCTGCCTGGCTCAGGTCTGAACAGTCTGTGCTCCCACATTCTGCTCTGTGTTCCAACTGCTGTTTGTCTATCTTGTAAGCTTCTGGACAGGGGGGACCATAGCCCACCTAATTTGTTTGAACATATTCAACCTTAATGATTGTTTATTGATGTGAGTCAGATGACAAGTCTCCTGGCCAAATCAAATAATGATATTTTTGGTTAGTAAGTATGAAATGTCTAATTTCCTTAAGTACTAAGTTTGACAGTTATCTCTGACATTTCACTTTGACACTTCTTGTTTTATTTTTATTGTGAAGGTACATCATCAGTCCTTCAAACAAATGGTTTTGCTTGTGTTTATCTTTCAAAATTTCTTTAGAGAAATATTTGTGAAACCATGAATAAGTCAAAAATGTGTGTTATTTTTGAATATGAGTTCCATTGTGGAACCAATGTAGCACAGACAGCTCGAAACATCAATGGAGTGTTTGGGAAGGATGTGGTTAATGAACATACAGTACATCAATGGTTTGAGAAGTTCCATTCTGGTGATTTTAATCTTGAAAATGAGTCATGTGGGTAACCTAAGACCCAAGTGGATAATTATGAGCTGAAAGCTGTAGTGGAAGCGAATCCATCTCAACCTACGCATGAATTAGCAGAAAGGTTTGACATTACTATTACAACAATATTGGACCATTTGAAACAAATGGACAAGGTAAAGAAGCTGGATAGATGGGTTCTGCATGAATTAAATGAGCATCAGAAGAGAAATCGTCTCGAAGTTTCTTTGCCTTTCTTTGCTATCAGGACAGAAAGGCAAACCATTTCTACATTGTATTGTTACGTGTGATGAAAAATGGATTTTTTTTGACAATTGAAAGTGTTTGGTACAATGGTTGGATAAAGATGAAGTGCTGAAACACAGTCCAAAATGGAATATTTATTTAAAAAAAAAAACCAGTGGCTTGTGTTTGGTGGTCCAGTGCTAGTATTATCCACTATGGCTTCATGAAACCTGGTCAATTGATTACAACAGATGTTTACTGCAACCAATTGGATGAAATGATGAAGATGCTTGTGATTAAGCAGCTGAGATTGGTCAATAGAGACAGACCAATCCTCTTGCAAAACCACTTGTTGCACAACAATGCTGCTCGAATTGCAGAAGCTGAACTTGGAAACTCTCTGTCATCCACCATATTCACTGGATTTTTCACCAACTGACTACTGCTTCTTCCAGGCTTTGGACCACTTCTTGGAAAGAAAAATACTCAATTCTCAACAAGCTGTGGAAAAAGCCTTTCACAATTTCATCACCACTCGCTCTGCAGGCTTTTCACTGCTGGCATAAACAAGCTATGTTAAGATGGCAAAACTGTGTGGACAGTTTAGGTGCATACTTTGATTAATTGTACTGCTTTTTGTTTGAGATATAATATACTACACTTTTGATTCAAAATCAGACATTTCATATTTAATGACCTAAGGCAGAATACAACCTCCTCAATGATGTTCTCATCCTAGCTCCCATAACATGGATATGTTGCTTTACCTGGCAAAAGGAACTTTGCAGATAAGATTGAATTAAGGATCTCAAGATTGGGAGATTACCAAGGATTATCACTATGGGCTTAATCTAATCACAGGGTCTTCATAAAAGGCAGACAGGAGGGTCAGAATAAGAGAGAAGAAGATGTGATGATGGAAGCAGAAGTCGAAGAAGAGAGATTTGAAGATGCTGTGATGCTGGGTTTGAAGATGAAATGGGGTCACAAGGAAAGAACATGGGTAGCCTTTAGAAGGTAGAAAAAGCAAGGCAATGGGTGCCCCCCCCCACAGGGTGTTCAGAAGGAACATAGTTCCACCAACAAACCCTCCCCATTTTTTGAGCCTGTTTTGGAAATCTGACTCTAGAATGGAAAGATAATAAATTTGTTTTGCTTGGAGCAGCTAAATTTGTGATAATTTGTTACAGTGCCAACAGGAAACTGATAAAGCAATGTTGGCCAGCCAGACATCATCATTCTTAACTTTGGACTCACTGTGAAATACCAGAAGTGAAGATGAAATGAAGGCTACACAGAGGAATTTGCACTGGCCAGAGGCGTAGAGTGCTTCTAGTCCACCACAAGCATCCTAATAAATATTGGCTTTGTGACTGTTTGCCTTTTTCTTAACCAAAAATTAAATTATAAAAATGTTTCAGGTATTTGAGAATTCTATCTAAGTTAGTCATTCGAGATTTTAGTGTAGTTTTCTTTTTAGGTATATATATATACCTATAGCTAAAGCTAGATGTGAAAAACTGTATGTGTATAAAACATTTCAAATTTCTAAGACTAAAAGGAAAAAGGGAAATGTCTTTTAATATTCTAATAAGTATCATTATGTCATTTCCCACTTGTGAATATAAATTTAAGAAATACATTATCAGACAGAAGATGGGGATATAAAAATAATTCCCTCAGAAAATTGCCATTCTATGTTTTAAAACATATCACTTAATTCACAAAATTAATCACACTAAAATGATATAGTATTTCACAGTGTTGATTAAAACTCTGAGCAGAACTGCTTATGAATTGACAGGTAGTGGGCAACGAGGCGATGACCACTGACTATGACAACTTTGATCTGATCATCAACATCGGAATGTAGTTAAACTGCATTCAGTCCTAACTGGGAAGGAAATAGGGAACATGGAATAATCTGGACGTTTTGTTCATGATTCAATCCAGTTTTGTGATCAGGCTTGTTTAATCCAATCCTTGAAGAAGAGACTACAAGGAAAATACATTTGTAAGATTCATGGCTTAAATAATCTAATGGGATGGATTTGCTTTAGTGATTAACAAACAGAAATTAAACCTATAATGACTCAGGTAGGCAAGGATTTGAGAGATGCGGAAAATTGTCCACAGGGAAGTGGGTGACTGACCTAGGTCATTTAGCTGCTCTGAAAGGCAGTGACCAGAAAACAGGACCCTTGCCATTTGTCCTTTCTGCCACATCATATTTCCTTGAGAGGGAAGAAATTCTGTGAAGCCCAGAATATCAAAACCATATTCTGCCATTTACAGGCAGTCCTTGGGTTACACACAACCCAACTTACGGCATTCCGTACTGATGAATGGGTTCCCAAGGCTCCCCATAGGACAATTTATAATTAAATTAATAATTTGGAAGCTAGTTTCTTCCATGCATATAAACAAACTCGCATGGCATAAATGGTTTGTTGGTGCAGCATCTTTATGCTAGGGGCTAGGCTCATTGTTTACATGGTTGCTTATGCACAGTATCACTTTTATCTAAATTTTTTTCTTTGATTTTGTAGGCCCGTGTTTACACTTAGGACTATGCCTCCAAAATGAAAGTCCACTGCAAGTCTAGGTGAGCCTGCAGCAAAGAGAAAGGTGATGAGAATGGAAACAAAAGTAGACATAATTAATTGCTGGGAGAAAGGCCAGAAGCCGTCATTCATTGGGACAGTATTAGACTTCAGTCTCTCCACTATCGGGGCAATTACAAAGGATAAAGGGAGAATAATGGAGCATGTGAAAGGCGGTGCTCCCATGAAAGCATCAATTATTACTAAGCAGCATAGTGGATTTATTATTGAAATGGAAAGACTATTTTTGATTTGGTTAGAAGATCAAAATAAGTGTAACACTCCTATTAACCTAGGAATTAAAAGAAAGAGCATAGTAGTTTCTGTAACTTATTATTACAGTACAGGGGTATTATTTTTATTATAGTATTACACTGTATTATTATTACCACATATGCACCATTACAATATTGTTATTGTTTTTATTATTACCATATCTGTGCTGTTCATCAGGGATCCAAGTTACATACAAATCCAACCTAAAGACATTCTCAGGGACGTATCTCATCCATAACCCAGGGACTGCCTGTGTTGGAGAGAGGGCATTGGAGGAAGGAGAAAACTCATACGCTATTTTACTTTCTAATGCTCCCCTCCATCAACCCGCTCTGCTCATTTCCTCCTCTTTGGCATCCTTCATCATGTGTCTGTGCCTTGAATGCTCCAACACTGTGTCTGCCAGACCAGATCTTCCCAGGTGCTGAGGACTAGTCCAGGTTAGATATTCTCCAGGAGGCCTTCACTATTCTACCCCTGCTCTAATTTTCTATCGAGCCTATGCTTTGGATCACACAGTTTGGAAATTGTTGCAGCCTGTTTGGGATCCCTGTGCGATCACCACTTGAACCCTGCCCACAGCCATGGTGAAAGGGAAACAGAAATAGTCATGGGGTATCAATCATCCTAGAAAGGTGGGCTGGAAGGCTGGCATTGTGCTTAAGCATTGGTAGGGTTTTAGATGAAAATTCTTATTGATTCAATGTTGGCTCAGCTATACCTGGCTGAGAGCAAGATAAACTGTAGGATGAGAGAGAGATAGAAAACATTTTCAAGACAAAATCAGACACTACCTAAGAGAGGAGGAATCTGAGAAGTCAAGTTGAAGTGAGAGAGATGGAGAACCACTCTTAGTTCCTGGTTTCCTAATGCCGAGCTCAGCCTCCAGAGACCCTGGTTACCCATTCTGTCTTTAGGTGAAGCTTTGACATCAAGCAAACTGAGTTTGCATCCCAGCTCCACTTTTCCTTCTTTCTGTAAATTTAGACAAGTTACTTAGTAATTATAGGATTCAGTTTTATCATATACAGAATGGGGATGAGGATGGGACATTCATCATAATTTGCTTATTAGTATTAAATGAGAATATATGTCAAAATGCTTAGCACAGCATGTGACCCCTATTAAGCACTCAAAAATATTGGTTGCATCTATTGACATTTTTATTATGTTTCTTCTCCACATGCCTTCTGTGAATTTCTCCTTTACTTGTGGTGGCTTGTAGATTTTCTTGCAACCAAAAGAGATTTAAAGACATGCCTTGTGCTAATCTCTAATGGTTATACCTGTTAGAGTTCCTCTACTGAACCCTTCAGTGGCAGACACTGTGCTTTCTAATTCCCTCGAAATGCTTGTGAAAGCCTGACCTAGAAATTGGGAAACAGTAGGCACCAAGTAAATCATTAGCGAAGCCCTTTGAAATTCTTGACCATCCCATACTCATTGTTTCTGGTCTCTATTTCTCATATCCCCAAAGAGAATGACCATTAACTGGGGTAGAAGTCTACCTCAACAGCTCTTTTGGTGTCAAAGGCCTCAATTTTAGGCCAGATACTCTAATTTTGGACCTAGGATGAAGATACTCACTCCCAAAGGCCCCTTTACCTATAGTGGGTCTTTGCTCTTCAACATTCCTTAGTGTGGTCTACAGGCTGAAGTTGAGCTGGACTTGACCCAGCTTTGCTTGGAAAGTGCCCAGTGAAAGCATTCACTTCCAGAAACTTGAAATCTTGACAGACAAAACAATTCTAATTGCACAGGGCTTTCTTTCCCTCTCCTTTCCTCAATACCCTTAATCCACAACTTCCCCAAACATATAGTCAGGACCCTTGGTGTTAGGTGTTAGAAAATCCAGATCACAGCTAGCTTAAATGAGATATCCCTGAATTGATCAGGTATGATTGGATCCAAGAGCTTAAAAAATATCTCCCATAGTTCCTTTCTTAAATCAACATTATTTTCCTCTAGGTTGGATTTATTCTTCAGTAATTTCCCCTAAGTAATATCAAGAGTGGCCACTGGCAACTCTAAACATTCACTCTACTAGCTTAAGACGCCAGTGAAAGGTTAGAACTCTTATCTATTAGTTTCAGCAAAACTCCCTGGCCTGGTATGAGGTTGCATGTCTGAGCTGTAAGTCTGGCAGACTGGGACATGCCTCTGACCCCAGCCTAACAAAGCCAGGGCATGGGATCCACCCCCTGAAACCATGTGGGCAAAGACTAGGAAAACATCAGTTTTCTGAAGATAAATAAGAATGCTGTCATGCAAAGGAGAAAGAGGAAGAGGAGGACGAGGAGAAGGAGGAGGAGGAAGGGATTCTTGGAAAACAAAATAAACAAGGGTTTGACTATGCCTTCCCCAACTCATTATTTCCTACTCTCTGTCACTTCATCTTTATCTTTTTTCTGTCTCATTTAAATTTTGGCCACTGAGCTTCTTTCTCTATCTGCCTGTTTTCTTTGCCTATGTTTTCTGTGTTTTCCCTGCTTCTCTGATGCTCTCTCTACTCGCCCCTGTTCCTAATTCTCTGCCCCCTGTAACTCTCTCACACCCTTGCTCTCTCCTAAACGGTGTGAAGACTGCATGAGCTTCAGCCTGAAGCCCTCAGCTTCTCTCTGTGCACTGTATCCCCGTGGCACTCTGTACCTTTTTCATTCTCGTCTTGCTGATCTTCGCTTTTTTCATGTCAGTCCTCTTTGCTCAGCTGGAAACTCTGTGAATGGTGAAGGGAGCACATCTTGGCCATTCCCCACTGAGTCACCAGGATTTTTGTTGAATACTCTTTGTTGAGTAAATGAATGAATGCCTCCAGGGAGAAAAGATTCTATGGATTTGGCAGCACACATTTTGCTTTTTGAGATATAGTCTTTTAATGAGCCCTAGGAGACTACAAAAGAGGAAAATGAGTAAATGGGGTCAAGACTAATAAATCCTTATAACCATCCTAGGGCATTCGTGATTTCAGGGGAGGTAATAAATCAATGGGCATCTTATGGAACTGTAAATTTCCAAACAAGTATGTAGGTTAATAAATTAAATATTAATTGACTGCTAAAGATATGATACAAAAACACAACTCTTCAGTAGTGTTCTCAGGATAGTATACTTATTATTCAGTAGAAATCTAGGTGAAAAGCTAAATTATGTTTCTACTTACTAGTTAACATTTAGCATCCACGGGACGTCAATGAGTTTCACTTAAACACAGAGAGAGTAAGCAAAAGCAATTCACAACATGCTGTACATTTAGTAACATCTGCATTCAATTCTTTGTAAAGGCAGTTGTTTCAAATGAATTCAGCTACTAAGTCTATTTTCATTTAGCAAAACTTGAAGATTTTCTGGCAGGTCACTTGTGTAATTACAGGTGTCTAGACCACAAAACTTTAAAAATCGCCTCCTTAGTTCTTCTACTGGACAAAACTAAAGTACATACAACCTGTGGCTCACTTTAAAAAATTAACTCAGCTTATACAACATGCTGAACAAAATAAGCCTTGGGCTATTTTATTCACCCACCACAAAGCTCACTTTAATCTTCCAGGGTGGGCTAAAGAAATTCAGTGACCCCTGTAGTGTATGCATATACATCCATGTAAGCTATGACACATTCTAAATATTTAGACAAGGAAAGAAGCTAATTAGAATAGGCTGTCTTTCTCTGTGACATTTCTTTAGTCTCATTCTTAAGTGCTAAGTGTTGCACGTGGTATAACAATCCTGAAACAACACCATGTATAATGTCTTCATTAGTTGATTTGGGATAGAGCATTTAGAGAAGGAATTTTGAAAAAAGAGAGAGGAAAGACACAAAAATAACCTCTTTGATGAGACAGGTATTATCACGATGCAGAAGCATATACATATACACACACACATACACACACAGACATGTGTATATATGTATATGTATACATGTATGTTTATATCTATATATAAGTAAGCACATACTGTACTATTTACATACTGTGTATGTCATGTGTATGTGTGTTATGTGTATGTGTGTTATGTTATGTGTATGTTATGTGTATGATCAGAAACTAAGATTTTAAAAGATTAAAAAGAAAAAAAATAAAAACTTTAGAAAGAAAAAATAAGGCTTCTATGTACAAATTTCAAATTTATTCTGAGTAGAACCAAATCAAAATTAAGTTAAAAAAACAAAGTAAAGGAAATTTGTAGACAGAAGAACTGGGTTCAAGCTTCTTCTAGGCTACTTACTTTCTGATTATGGGCAGTATCAATTTTTCTGAGCCTAAGTTTTCTCTTAGAGAAATGAGTGGGGAGAATTCCATGAAAAATATGAGGAGCCATTTATTAAGCTTAAAGTTCTATCCAAGTGCTAGTAATTAATACTATTAATATATATAATATTATGGGAAGTATTGATCTATTGAAATTTATCATATATTGTATGGTAGAAATATATTGATTTAAACAATATGTTTATAAAATGTTTTAATTTAATTTAATAATTTATTTTCAGATTTTATTTTTTATGTTGCCTAAGCTGGTCTCAAACTCCTAGACTCAAGTGATCCTCCTGCCTCAGCCTCCTGAGTTGCTGGGTCTACAGGCACGTGCCACTGTGCCTGTCTTGTAAAATTTTCTTAATTTAAGGATTTATAAAGGCAAAATTATGCTAATAGGTGTTGTAAAATTCAAAGCAAAAAAAAAAAAGAACAGATGAGTAGGACAAAGAGCATCTCCTTATAGTTGTAAAAAAGACAAGAGTCTTGAGTTTCACAAGCACTTACAAGCCATCTTTAATTCAGTCAGTAAAAACAAACAAACAAACTTCATTGAACACTCCATATGCTCAACATGCCACTACATATTTAATACTTTACATGCATAAATTACAAGATAAAAAAGCAACAAATAGAAATTCTGTCCAAGACAAAAAAAGACACAAAAAATAAGGAATGCCTATTATATAGCACAGGCTATGTCAAATATTCTTACATATAATATATTATGTAATTGCTACAATAACGTATTGAATTTTGGCTGAGTATGAGGGAACATGAGTGTGAACTGCATTAACACTCCATTTGGGGCTTCTGACCAATGGGAAAATAAACATGAGGAGATAAAGTTAAAGCCAAGCATTGATTTTATTGCTGGGCTAAGACATCCCTAAAGGATATAGCCTCTGCTGTAGCTGAGAGGGCCTGGTAGGGAACTGAGGCCAAAGTGAGGGTCTCCTCGTTGTTCGCTAACCCAATGTTGGGAGTCCACCTACAGCAAGTGCCGGGTCTACAGAGCAGACTCTGACTTTCCAAGCCAGCTGCAAGCGGAGCAAGCAGGCTTCACAAACACATGTGAAAATGCCCAGTGAAAACAGCTTCTCTCCTTTCCTTATGCAATAGCTTTGTGCTGATGTGCTTGAGATTTGGTGGTAGAAAGTGGAGGCAGAGCACCCACTTCACCTGAGCAATCTGGTCCAGGAGAAGAGGAAGACAACATGAATGAGCAGTCACTTTCAATGGAGTAACTCTACCTAAGGGTGAAGCATGGCTCCAGGAAGGTGAATTTTTTAACTGTAGAACCAGATACTCCTCTCTGGGTGATGACAGCAAGTAGACAAAGAGCTATGCAAAAGACACTTCCAGAGCACTTTGGCAGAGGAGGGAAGGAGGCCAAATTTCAATTTTCTGGAAAGCGCTCTTTGGAGGTTGGAATGTGGCATAATGAAGAGAAACATGTCTCTTTACAGAACCTATCAAAGTCACTACTATTACTCCCACTTTCCACAGAAGGAAACAGAAGCTGAGAATAATTATGTAATTTTTCCCAAATAATGCACCCAATAAGCTAGACCTACACATGGGATAATCATAAAGCACCTAACACCTAAATGGTATCTTACTTAATGAGAAGTAAGGAGTTCAAGAAAAAATAAACGAGTGTGGGATGCACTCAGCCAGTTACATTGGTCTGGAACCCTAGGTGAAGATGAAGGTGGTGTAGACAGTGCAAGTCCAGCACCAATGGATGGGGTGGATATTATGTCATCAGTGCAAACAACGTTCAGGATCTTGCCAAATAAGTGAATACCTGACACTCCTTGGAGCTGTTTACACCCAGGAAATTAAAAAGCTGTAAACCTCAATGGTCATCAGAAACACACAAATGGCAAATATTTCCTGTACAGCTCAGTGGAAGGGAGTAAAAAGAGAAGGATAGAGATAAAGGGGTCCTGGATGTACTCTGATACTTATTCACTTCACATTGAGGGAGTCACTGCTTTTTTTTCTTTTACTTGCTGTGTAAGACAAAATCAAGGTTTCTTTCCTTCAAGTAGGTGAGAGCTTTTCAGAGGCTCTTTACAGCATCAGCAAATCGAACTCATCTAAATGTGGAAATGATCTTTGTGTCATCAGGAGTCTCAAAGGCATCAGAACAAATGAGAACAGAAGAGAAAGAAAAGAAAGTGAAGAAAGTGCTCTATTAAACTTCCCTCTATTACTTATACATTAAAATAAAAGAATCCATTTAAAAATTTAACATACAAATGATAGTACCCTTTTAATAAAAAAAAAAGTCCCCAATATTGTCATGGGTGAAAGATAATAATTCTTAATGGTCACTTATATCATTTTTTAATACATACAAGTGGTACATTCAATACAGGAACATCATAAAAAATATGCCATAATGAGAAAACATAGGCACATTAAGCCCACAATCCATTCCATTATTATGATTGCTTTGCAACTATTCCATATTTAGAGGCAACATCTCTCATCCTAATGTGCAATATTTCTGGTTTAGGACAAGATAGTCCATGGATGGCAGCAATACAAAAATAGCAAAACTAGGAAGAAAGAAAAAAAAGCATGGCTATCAAACTTTGGTTATGTATGTAATATCAAATTCTGAAAATAACAAGATAGCATTCTAGGGCCTTTTAGAGGCCAATAAGAGTCAGCATTTGTGATTGTCTTCTTGTGTCCATCAGAGTCAGGTGTACAGAATTACTGTGGAATTAAAATGCGACACACTTCATGATATCACATAAGGGTCCAAATCAAAATTCATAAGTTCTGCAAAGAAACAGGGGGTGGCTACAAGTCAGCATCTATTTTTGCCCACCATTTGATCCCTAATACAAAGTTCAAGTTCTGGTACTAATAGCCCCTTCCATAAGTCTTTGTTGAATGAATGTTAAGGGGATGGCTTGAAACTGAAGTTTACACAGAGCCACAGGGAACTGATGGGCAGAGAAATGTGTTTAGGGCTATAGGTACAGCCAGTACCATGCCACAATGAGATTTGGGAGGGTGAGTATGGAGTAGGGCTGCTCATTCATGGCAAAGGCTGTTGCATAGTTAAACAAATGGAATTTAAGTCAGTAAGAGGTTATGGCCATAAAAAAATGAGAAGTGCACTGAGTACCATAGACCCAGGCAAGACATCTTCCAGAATTGGTTAAATCTAATAAAAATGGATAGCCTACTCCTCAGTAACACAGAAAATTTTATTTTGTGTATTCACTGTTTATAAAGTATTACTACACCGAGTACACAAAGATAAATGATGTATGGGTCTTTCTTTCCCCAAAGGGCTTCCAATCTATTAGGATAGATGAGTACTTAATTACTCACTCAACATTAGGTAAATTAATATGTTGTCATTAAAGGTTCATCTAAACCATGATGGAAGTTGACAGGAAAGATGGATTTAATTTTGACCTAGGCAATCGAGAACATCCTGAACAAGTAGATGACGTCAGCCAGGCCTTAGAGAATAAGACGAACTAAATGCATATACAAACTTGCATATAATTTGCATGAAGTTATCAAGAATTCATGGGCTCCATGAAGCCCATCCTTGAATGCCCAGACCCATGGGTCCCAGTTCAAGAACTCTTAGAAGAGGACAAGCAAACAATCAACTTAATACTCTGTGAACACAGGTGATTGACAGTCCTGAAGGTGGCTGAAGTGGCCTAATCAAAAAAAAAAAAAACCTTGAACATCACATAAAGGGTAAATGAAAAGGAAATTAAATTGGGATTTGCTAATAATACCAGTCCAAAGCTATCATCAAATGACCAGCCCTAGAAGAATAAGAAGACATTTGGTGTTAGCAGATAACCAATCTTAACCTGATTTCAAATCATTATCCTGGACAGAATAAAATTTGTGAGATGATAAGTATAGAAAAAGACAGGAGGAGAGATTTCTATGAGGATATTTTGCCTTTTCCTAATCCCTGCTCCAGCTGTTATGCCCAGAGTCCCTGTGGATAGGTTCATGTGGGGCACAGAATCATCAGGGAACTTCTCTTGAAGATGAACTATGTTCACTCTTTTTCTGACACCATGACCCTACCAGTTATCACCCACTGCCTGCCACACTTGCTTAGGAAGTGAATGTGGGCAATGAATATTGTGGGGCAACACACTGGCCAGTTACCCTCTGACCTTGTTTTTGCACATATACTGTTCCTGACCTCAGGGTTGCCTATGCATGCTCACTAAGCTTCACCAAATTCCTGTTTCTTTAGGTTGGCTGGCACTTTGACCTGCTTTATGACTTCCAGCTGGCTGGATGCTCTAGTTCTTGGCTGCTCACCTGTTCTTGGGCCCATACAGGATCACTTTTCTCATACCTACTCAAAATAGGTCCAGGAAGGCACAAAAGAGAGGGGGCTCAGGCTTAATGTTCAAAATAAGAACTACTTCCAAGGACTATTTAAAAACTTTGCAAGAAATCTCTTCACATCCTTCATACACATCTTGCTTTGTATGTATTGCAAATTTTTTCATGTATACATAAATTTTTATGACAAAGTTTTAGGAAGGATTTTTATTGCTGCTTCAATTTTGGTACTTGATATTGGTCTGTTCAGGAATTCTATTTCTTCCTGATTGAGCCTAAGGAGGCTGTGTGTTTCTAAGAATTTGTCCATTTCCTCCACATTTTCAAAGTTTATGTGCATAGAGATTTTTATAATATTCACAGATGATATTTTATATTTCTGTGGTATCAGTTGTCATTTCTCCTTTTTCATTCTGGATTGAGCTTATTAGAGTTCTTTTTTTTTTTTTGCTGCTTCTCATTAATCTAAAAGGAGGTTTGTCAATTTTGTTTATTTTATCAAAGAACCAACTTTTTGTTTTATTAATCTTACATATAGTTTATTTTGTTATTGATTTCATTTAGTTCTGCTCTGATCCTTGCTATTTCTTTTCTTTCTGCAGGATTTGGGGTTGATCTGCTCATCCTTTTCTGGATCTTTGAGATGATTCATTAGAGTTTTAATTTGTGATCTTTCTGTCTTTTGGATGTAGGCATTTATGGATATAAATTTTTCTCTCAGGACCGCCTTAGCTTTTTCCACAGATTTTGATAACTTGTGTTTCCTTTATCATTTAGTTCAAAGAATCTTTTGATTTCCATCTTAATTTCCTCCTTAATCCAATAATTGTTCAGCAGAAGGTTGTTTAATTTCCATGACTTTGTGTAGAGATGAGAATTTCTGTCGGAGTTGATTCTAATTTTATTCCACTGTGGTCTAAGAAGATGCATGGTAAAATTTCTATTCTTTTAAATTTGTTCAGATATGTTTTGTGGCCTAGGATATGGTCAATCTTAGAGAATGCCTCATGAGCTGATGAGAAAAATGTATATTCACGGGGTTGTGGGTAGAATATTCTATAAATGTCAGTCAGATCCATTTGTTCTAGAGTTCTGTTTAAGTCCATTGTTTCTTTGGTTATTTTCTGTTTGGAGAGTCTGTCCTGTTCTGTCAGAGGAGTGTTTAAGTCTCCAGCTATTACCTCTTCATATAGCCATCTAATCTTTGACAAAACAGACAAAAACATAAACTGGGGAAAAGAATCCTTATTTAATAAATGGTACTGGGAAAATTGGATAGCCATATGTAGAAGACTGAAACAGGATCCACACCTCTCACCTCTCACAAAAATCAACTCATGGTGGATAACAGACTTAAACCTAACTCATGAAATGATAAGAATTCTAGAAGAAAATGTTGGAAAAACTCTTATAGACATTTGCCTAGGGGAAGAATTTATGAAGAAGACCACAAAGGCAATCATAGCAACAATAAAAATAAATAAATAGGACCTGATCAAATTAAAAAGCTTCTGCACAACCAAGGAAAATATCATGAGAGCAAACAGACAACCTACAAAATGGGAGAAAATATTTACATGCTACACGTACAATAAAGGGCTGATAACTAGAAACTATATAAAACTCAGAAAAATGAGCAAGAAAACAAAAAGTGGGCAAAGGACATGAACAAAAACTTTTCAAAAGAAGACATACTAATGGCCAAAAAAAAATATGAATAAATGCTCAACATCTCTAATCATCAGAGAAATGTAAATCAAAACCACAATGAAATATCACTTAACTCCAGTGAGAATAGCTTTTATCAAAAAGTCCCAAAACAATAAATGTTGGCATGGATGCAGAGAAATAGGAACACTTCTACATTGCTGGTGGGACTGCACACTAGCTCAACTTCTGTGGAAAGCAATCTGGAGATATGTTAAAGTGATAAAAGTAGATCTACCATTTGATCCAGGAATCCCATTACTGAGCATCTACTCAAAAGAAAAAGAAAACATTTTATAAAAAAACAACTGCACTGGAATGTTTATAGCAGCACAATTCATAATTGCAAAGATGTGGAAACAACCCAAGTGCCCATTAATACATGAGCAGATTAATAAAATGTGGTATATGGATACCATGGAGTACTACTCAGCCTGAAGAAACAATGGTAATCTAGCACCTGTTATATTATCCTGGAGAGAGCTGGAGCCCATTCTACTAAGTGGAGTATCACAGGAATGGAAAAACAAGCCTGTACTCACCATCAAATTTGTATTAACTGATCAACACTTATGTGCACATTTAGTAGTAACATTCATTGAGTGTCAGGCAGGTCGCGGTGGTGGGATGGGTATATTCACACCTAATGGGTGCGGTGTGCACCATCTGGGGGATGGACACTGACTGTGTTGAAGCTCTGACTGGGATGGGACAAAGGTAACACATGTAATGTAAACATTTGTACCACCATAATATGCTGAAATAAAAAAAGAAACCTGCAAAATGACAGATTTTAAATGTATCCAATCAAAATTTTTGAGTGCCAGCTATGTGGAAGGCAGTTCTCTATGTTCTAATGGCTTCATAATACCAGGGTCTCTTCTGTCACAAAGCTTTCATCCCAGCCAAACACCCCCCTTCTGACCTCCATTGCTCCCATCGCATTTGGAATGAATCTAAATTGGGCTTTGGCATGGATACATGAGTGGATTAATAAAATATGGTATGTGTATACCATGGAATACTACTCAACTACAAAAAGCAATGGTGATCTAGCACCTCTTATACTATCCTTCATAGATATTGAACCAATCCTTCGAAGTGAGGTATCACAAGGACAGAAAAATAAGCACCACATGTACTTGCCATCAAATTGGTACTAACTGGCCAACACTAAGATGGTCACATGGTAGCAATACTCACTGGGTGTCAGTTGGAGGGGGCGGGTGGAGAGGGTGGGGGGTAAACCCACAGCTAATGGAAATGGGGCACACTGTATAGGGGAAGGACATGCTTGTAGCCCTGGCGTGGGTGAGGCAAACACATTTCATGTAACCAAAATGTTTGTACCCCGCTAATATCCTGAATTAAAAAAATAAAACAAAATAAATGGGGCTTTGAAATCAGAAACTTGAGTTTGAATCCTGATCTTCAACTTTTCAATTTGAAAAGCCATACAAAAATTTTCTAAGCTTTAGCTTCCTTATCTGTAAAGGGGATTTGTGATATTTACTCATGGGTACCCGAATTAATGCATGAAGGTAATCTGTACTATGCCTGTCACATTGTTAAGTACTCAGTAAAAGAAAACTATTATTATGCATATCTGCTGAGACAATTTCTAGTTATGTCTAGAATCTTACTTACCTCCTTAGGTGCCACAGAGGGTGCAAACTATATGCTTGGGTCATAGAGGATAGAATAAACTTTAGAAATTAAAAAATCCAAATATTTTACAATTGCCTGCAAGTTCCTATGTGATCTGTCCCTGGCCCTTGCCCTGATCTCACCTCAAATACTTTTTTGTGCCCACTAGACTCCAGCCACTATAGCCCTCTGTTTTTCCTTAGAAATTCCAAGCACTCTCTTACCTTGAGGTTTTGGCCTTGTTGCCCCTTTTGCATAGAACTCTCTCCTTCCTGGACTCTAAATGATTGTCTCCTTCTCTATCCTCTGGGTCTGCCCCATCATGCTTCTTGCCCCCTTCTTTATTGCATTCCATGCTTTATTTTCCTCATAGCACTATCAATCCCTGAAGTGTTATTTATTGTTTATTGATATGTTGAGTTGTTAATTGTCAGTGCCCCACTAAAATGTGAATTCTGTTACAGCCAGGGTCTTGCTTGTGTTACATTTGTCTTCAATGTCTAGAAGAGTGCTTGTCACATAAAATGCCAAAAAATTGTTGAATGAACAGGTAAATGAATGAATGGATACGTGAATGAATGACTTGTTGGGAAAGGAGCTGATAATTCCTTTGGTCCCATTCTCATCCCAACATGCTGTAATGCTGTGACAGGTGACAGTTTCGGTCAGCTGTATAGGTAGGAACATCCTACACATAATGTTAATCATAACTCATTTTTCCCATTTGCTTTATCTTTTTTCTTTCGCCTGTTATTTTGCAAGCATTTGCTTATTTTACTTGTCTATTTCTTTATTTTGCAGAGAATATGGATGCTTTTGTAATAACTATGTGTAAACGACTTGATAAAGCTACAAAATTGAACAACACTTAACCGCCTTTTCTTCAGAGGTCATAGAGACCATTAGCTTGGCACCTCTGCTCTTTGGAAAAACAAAATTTTGGGAAGGTCAGCTGCTAGCCAGTTAATCACATTTTTTTTTTTTTACAGTTGTGGAATGTGGCCTTAAAGTGTCCTCTAAGGTTACCTAATGCAGGTCCTTTATTTAATAGGTGCAGAAAAAGCCCTAACAGTCCAGAAATGTTAGGGCTTACCAATGACCACATTGTGTCTGTTGGTGGCAGGAAGAATTCTAGAACACTGGCCTCCTGATTTTAAGGCCAGGGCTCTTTTTCCATTGCCATGTGCCAGCAAATGAGGAAATGGTGTTATCATTATTGTTTTATTGTCTATGGAGATTTAAGGTTCATAAAGAGGTGATGTCATTTAGAAACCAAGGACAACAGTGGCTCAAAATCATAACCAAATGAAGGGTTGTACCCTGATGCATACTTACAAATATTCAAACCATTATTGTTTATAACTATTCAACAAACATCCACTAATATGGCTTCTATGATTTTTGCATGTGCAAACAGCTCTGTCTTTATTTCTAGGACTTAGGCAACAAAGGGTAATAAGGAATTTCACATGTGTGATTTGCAATAGATTTGCTTCCATCAGCAAGTAAAGAAAAAAAGGCCACATTTTTCATGAAATATCAATCAACTATTAGGAGCTTAGTGCTGTTGTAATGAAAAAAGCCACTGTGCGTGTTCTGCTTCAAAGACATGTTGATTTTTAAAAAGTGTTTTTCATGAGCAGAAAATTGCTAAAAATGAGACCATTTTATGGGTAGGAAGCCATAAAAATTAGTCCATTTTAAACTCTGACTTATTTAAGTTTTGTAATTTAATCTTACATACATTATTCATTATTGACAGTTGAGCTGCAAGCAAGAGTGATTCAGATCAATCAAAACTTATTTTATCTAAAAATCATAAATGGAAAGACAATTTATACTCCCTTTCCTAACAGTGGAGGGGTGGTGCACTTAAGCTGAAATACTTCCTGACCTACAGTCTCAGTTAATGGAAATTAGAATAGCTGAATTACCTTACCTTGCAGGGTGGGTAATGAAATGTCAACAGACCCTCAAGAAACAGAGCAGCCCAGGAGGTGATATAACACATTGCTAGGGAGTAGTTCGTATCAATCTAATTGTGCTTTTATATTCACTTATGGGTTCTCTCAGCTTCCTGAATGTTTTACAGATTGTGTGAAGATGCTTGGCCTTTTAATCAAAATGCCATCCTGAAGAAGCTGGAACAACTTAGGAAAAGTCTCACTTTGGTTTGTGGAAGTGAAAAACTAAGAAATGAACTAACAAAATGTGGGTCTTTAGTTCTTTATTAAGAGTACATAAAAGACGTAAATTGGTGACTTTGGTTATTTTAGATTTTGTTCTATTTTCTTCTTCATCTAAATAATGTCAATGATTTAATAAAAAATATAACACTTCCTTTCTTTATCCTTAATCTTTCTCCTCACTTCATCTTTCCTTCTTCAACTGTTTCCTTTATCTCCAATGCATTTATGTAAAGAATTTCTATAGAAGTGTTTTTCATTTTCTCTAAGAGACTGAAAATACAGAAATGGCCAAACCATATATGACAATAGAACTCTGACCTACAGTAAGTCCAGGAAACCAGACAGAAAGGAAGACTACCAGGCTTGAAATCTCTACTTAGGTTTTTTATTTGTTTGTGTGTTTGAAAGTAGCAGGCCAAATGCTATGATCAATATTGGGGGCGGCAAATCTTTTCCGTAAAGGGCCAGAGAGTAAATATTTTAGGCTTTGGGGGTCACAGGATTTCTGCAGCAACTACTCAACTCTACCTTTGCAGTACGAAAGCAGCTATAGACCGTAAGTAAACAAATGGGTGTTCCCATGTTCTTCTATGTATTTATAAAAACAGGCACAGGCCAGATTTGGTCCCTGTGCTGAACTTTGCTGAATCCTGGTCTATGCCGTAAGGTATGTGCTCAGATCACAGTGTAAGCCTTTAAACACTGGAAGAAGTCTATAGATATTGTTAGAAATCTCTTCATTCATTCAACAAATATTTGTTGAGTCAGGCATTATCCTGGAAGATCAGCAAACAAAGCAGACAAAATCTTTGCCCTAATGGAGTTTATATTGAATTGAGGATGGCCGATAATGAACAAGAAACGGAATAAACTTTATAGTACGTTAAAAGTTGAAAGTATTGGGGGAGGGGGGATAGAACTTATCACACGAGAATTAAGAAAAAAGATATGATAAATAAATAAATAAATAAATAAATAAAATTGGCACAATTGAAATATGAAAAAAGAAAAGAAAATGTGTGTGAGGAAGCAACGAGGGAAGGATGGATTAAATTTTCAATAGAATGATTAGTGTAGACTCTAGAGAAAGTAGCCTTTGAGCAAAAATTTGGAAGAGATAAGGAAGTTAGCCATAGAGAAATCTGGGAGGTAACTGCCTGCCCCCCAGGAGAGAATGCCTGGGCTGGGGTGGAGGGGCAGGGGTGAAACCATAAAAAGGAGATTGGAAAGATAAGGAGATACCATTGGAAGGATTTTAACTTTTGCTGTGTCTAAAATGTGATGTCCGTGCACAGCTTTGAGCAGAGGAGGGATACGAAAGGATTGCTGTTTTGAGGAGGTGACTCTGGCAAGTGTGCTGAGAAATGCTGTGAGGCAGTCGGGGCAGAAGCAGGAGCCCAACCTCTACAGTCGCCCCCCCTTATCCTTGAGGCACATGATTCAAGATCCCAGTGGATGCCTGAGACCAGGGCTGGGACCAAACCCTGTGTATACTATGCTTTTTCCCATACATATCTACCTGCAGTAAAGTTTAAGTTATAAATTAGGCACAGTTACAGATTAACAACAATAACTAATAATAAAATATAACAAATACAACAATACTCAGAGTGGCACACAATTTAACACTTATGAATTGTTTATTTCTGTAATTTTCCATTTAATATTTTCAGATTAAGGTTGACTGTGGGCAACTGAAACTATGGAAAGCAAAATCGCACATAAGGATAAGGGGGGGGCTACTGCAGTTTGATTAAAGTACCCCATGTTTTAACTGTTTATTATTCTTTCAATTTTCCCTTTGTTCATTTCCCCCTCTTTTTTTACGTTTATCTTCTCTTTTGGCATGTCAACTATACTTTTATTTTCCAAAAGTAATGGTTGCCTTACAATTTACTATATACATTTTCAACTAATCCGTGGTCACCTTCAAATAACACCTGCTTCACCTACAGTGCAGGTACCTTATAACCAAGTAGTCCCCCCCTTCTTTCTCTTGTGCATTACTGTTTGTTGTTCATTCTACTTATCCAAATGCTATGCTCCCCTAATGCATTGTTACTATTATTACTTTAAACAAATGTTTATATTTTAGATTAAGAATAAGAAAAAGAAAAATATTTCATTCTACCGTTATTTATTCCTTCTCTGACACTCTTCTTTTCTTTATGTAGATTTGAATTTCTGATATATTAATATATAATTTTTCTTCTTTTTGAAGAATGTCTTCTAACATTTCTTTTTGGTCAGGTGTGTTGCTGATGAATTCTCTCATTGTTTGTCTGAGAAAGTCATTATTTCTCCTTTTCATTTGAAGGGTAATTTTTTTGCAGGAAAATTTTAGGTTGGTAAGTTTTTTTTTAACGATTTATAGATTTCATTCCACTGTCTTCTTGCTTTCATGGTTTCTGATGAGAAGTATGTTTGTAATTCGTTTCATTATTTCCCAAGAAAATAGTTGTTCTTTCTTTTTTCTTTTTTTTAGCAGATTTAAATTTTTTTTTTAATTGCAGAATATTATGGGGATACAAACATTTTGGTTACATATAATGCCTTAGCCTCATCCAAGCCAGGGCTACAAGTGTGTCCTTCCCCCATACAGTGTGCTCCACATCCATTAGTTGTGAGTTTGCCCACCCCCACCAACCACTTCTCACCTGACTGACACCCAGTGAATATTACTACCATGTGAGTACCTTGGTTTTGATCAGTTAGTGGTGTTTGTTTTTCCATTCCAAAGTGATACCTTACTTTGAAGGATGGGCTCAAGCTCTATCCAGGATAATACAAGAGGTGCTAGTTCACCATTATTTTTTGTAGTTGAGTAGTACTCCATGGTATACGTATAACACATTTTATTAATCCACCCATGTATTATTGGGCCCTTGAGTTGTTTATACATCTTTGCAATTGTGAGTTGTGCTGCCATAAACATTCAAGGGCAGGTGTCTTTATTATAGAGTGTCTTTTTTTTCCTTTGGGTAGATGCTTAGTAGTGGGATTGCTGGATCAAATGGTATTTCTATTTTTAGCTCTTTGAGATATCTCCAAATTACTTTCTACAGGGGTTGTACTAGTTTGCAGTCCCACCAGAGTATAAGAGTGCTCCAGTCTCTCCACATCCATGCCAGCATTTGTTGTTTTGAGACTGTTTGATAAACGCCATCTCTGTGACATTGTTAGCTGTGATTCATTGTAAGTCCAGGTGGCCTCCACTATTGAGGGCTCTGGTAGGTCTGAGTAAGTGCACTGAAAGTACTAGCTCCAAGTATGGCTTTGCTACAGGGTCTGCGGGGTCTCTGGGAAAAGGAAACCATGACCAATGCAGTAATAACCCATGCCGAGCTTTCAGGGGTGTGTAGGAGTTCTCAGTTACGTGTGTGAAGGGGGAGGGGATGGTTATCAGACACTTGACTTCAAGATGCATGTCTGCACCATAGACAGACAGAGAAAAACGGAAGAATTGTTTCTCTATGTTCTGAATTGAAGTGGCACCTGATACAACTGAACTGTGTACCCCTGCCCTCAAATTCATATGTTGAAATCCTAACCCCCAGTATCTTAGAATATGACTGTATTTGGAGACAGGGCCTTTAAAGAAGTAAGTTAAAATGAGGCCTTTAGGGTGGGCTCTAATTTAATCTAACTGGTGTCCTTACAAGAGGAGGAAATCTGGACACCAGGGGTGCGTGTGTGCAGAAAGAAGTCCCTGTGAAGCCACAGAGAGAAGGTGGCCATCTGCAAGCCAAGAAGAGAAGTCTCGGGAGAAACCAAACTAGTTGACATCTTGATCTTGGACTTGTATTTTCCATAACTGTGAGGAAACAAGTTTCTTATTTAAGAAATGTCTGTGGTATTCTGTTATGTCTGCCCTAGCAAACTGATACAGTAACCCAGCAACACTCCACTGGGATACCTTTACATGAACACAGAACAAAGAGTGGGGAGTCCTCTGTCACCTTGCCGCATACCACAGAGCAGATTTGACTCTCGGGAGCTCAGGAGTGCCACCAGCAGAGACATGCTGAGCTCAGGGATCAGCAAGGGAGACTTCGGCAGCTGGAGGAGAAGCACAATGCAGCAGCAGTGCCTGCTATGCCAACAGAGCCCCAGAAACACTTCCACGGAATTGCTGCACCCTAAAGTGCAGTGGCAGAGAGAAACACAGACCCAGCAGAGCAGCAAGAGGAAGGGGCTGCCGCCAGCAGAGTGACACAGGATCCATGAAAGGGCAGCATATGTTGCATATGCTTCTGGAGCTTCTAAAATTTCTTAAGGGGAAATTTTCAGGGAGCTGGTCTTCATGCACTGGCAGTTTGGAGAAATGAGCCAGAAAAATTAGGTATTAATATTAGTGCTCCCACATATGTACCCAGAGGGTGGTGAGGCTTGGGGAAATTACAGTTCCACACAGTTGACCCCACAGCAGATGTCTGTGAAGATCTCTCTGAAAACCTAAAGACCGTGCAGTGGAAGAAACAGACGGACAGGCAAATAATGATGAATTGGAAAAAAATAAAGAGTGAGGAGATTTGCACAAGAATTGCAAGGAAGAGCCCAGGAAAAGTATATGTAAGCCCACCCAATCACTTCTCAGGGTTATTAAGGAAGAACTAATTAAAATAATTTTTTAAATAGAACATGCTATGTAGACGGTTCATTAAGTGAGAAAACTGGATTTTATTCAAGATGATCATAGGCAGGAACTCAGTGTCATGAATAGAATATGCACTTGAAGGAAAACGATAGACTAGAGAAAAGTGAATCAAATTGAGCAGATTAAAAATGAGGCAGCTAAACAAAGAGAAGGAAAAGGAGCGACCAAGTTGCAGTGTTCTAGAGATGGAAAGAGAAAAAAAATAATTTGTTGACTTTCTTGAGAAGAGACAGATAGAGTGAGACCTAGCTTAACTACCAAAGGGAGTGAATGACAGGGAGAGTGCTGACATCTACACTGTAACCAGGATGCTGGTGTAAGTGGTGGGAAATCTAATGAGAGACCCAGTCACACTCTCCTTGAGAGTGTGGATTTCTGTCCTCCAACCAGCCATTTTTATTTAGTGGCAAAGACTGGAAATTAAAGGCAAGAGTCAAATGTTCCAGTTTCCTTTCCTCAACTGACTAGATGTGCGTGGTGGCTAGAGGGCAGCTCACTGACTTTGGAAACAGCAAGTCTTTTTTACAAAGCTGTTGAGATACTTAATCCCCTTCTTCCTGTTACCATAAAGGGGAGGAGACTTCCAAGTCTTCAGGAGAGCACGATAATGGAGGAACATTCCCCATACCTCTCCCATGCCCTGTCCTTTCCTCTGCCTACATGGGGGGAGGGAGGAGTGGCATATTACTGGTAGAGTTGGGGCAAAAGTCATTATTTGTCGGTAGCCCCACCTATAGCCTATTTTTATTTCCTCTCAGATTTGCCTGCTAAATCTCTCTCTCTTCCTGCTGTTATGTAGTAAGCAGGCTCTTGGTGCAGTCCTGAGCCACTTTTCAGCACTCTCAGTAGCGTAGGATGCAGGTTGTAACTATCCCTGCAGATGGCTGGCAGATGGCCCAGATTTTGCTCTGTAGATATAGCTTTTCCCCAGCAAGTCCCACAATCTAGATTAGGGATGTAGCAGCAGGAATACGGCACATCCTCCAGCATGATATAGTTGATGCAAAGATTCATTTGTGTCCAGTATGTTTTCTCAATTTCTTAAGAATTTAGGAGAGAAGCAGGTGTGATTATTTTCATATCTGAACCACCAATAAACTACTTCCTACCTAAACCACCACGGGAAAATCACTTTTGTCCATAAGCCTGTTTATTCATCTGTAAAATGAATAAAAATAAGAATTATTTTAAATAATGTATGTGAAGACAACAAATCATGGTGTGCATGCTGTTAATATCTGTTCATTGTGTGCAGTTTGCAAGCACTTGTTCCAAACAGTCTATATTTCAGTTTTCCCAACTTAAAAAAATAAAGTTGCTAATATTTATCCTTTATTGATAAAATTTCAGGCACAAGAGAAAGATTTTTGGGAGGCGCTAATTAGAGTGGCTTCTATCTTGTAGCCTAGGCAAAAGTGCATAATTGGGGAGCTTCAACTGGTGCTATACTTTATACATACACAAATCAACAAATATCTTGACTTTAAAAATGCTAGTTCCAGATGCTTTTATTGCTTACAATGCTGGATCATCAGGAAATGATTAGTGCTTCTTTTTACTTGACAATAATGACATAAAGTCAATATTTCCCAAAATTAGCCAGATACAAAAATGAAATGCAAAAACACAGGCCTCTTCTTTAAGAAAACTAGGTGAGAGCTGAGATTCTAAACAACAAAAATGTGAAAGGACTGCAGGAAGGAGTACAGTATAAGGATACTCAGGGCTGCAGATCTCTAACAGAGCCCTTAAAGTACACTTCTCCAACGTGAAGTCCATACTCTGCAGTACAAAATCCAAATTTCTTGCTTGTAACCATGAAAACAAACTGCATCAATTAGTGCCAAGAGCTTTTATATACACAGTTTGGAGTCAACAAGGAGACAATGTGGAGATTATAAATCACACAGGGTGGGCTTCAAGGTGGCTGACTGGAGGCATCTGTCATCCGCAAAGAACTAAAATAATGAGTAGATAATATGCTTTAAATAGGTCATCTAAGAGAGAATATTGGGATTCAAAAGAGGAGTAAAAGAAACACTTAAAACAAGGAAGTGGAGGGATGTGAGGAAGTCTGCTTGGCTAGGATGAGCCAAGTGCCCAGAGAACCTCCCCAAGGTGGGGAAAGGGTTAAGTGAGGAGATTCTTGGTATTCCACATTCCCACCACAGACTCCTATGATCCTAGCCACCAGAGAGCCATTGTGGGCCTTGAGACTAAGGTAGAGAGATACCTGTAGACCACATGAAGGCATGTCTCCAGAGAGGGAGCTCACACTGGGCCCTGATTTCCCCAACCTAAGCAGCTACAGCAAGTGCCATATTGAGAGCCCATCCCTCACCAGGCTGTATCCTGCATCTCCACATCCCTAGAGACCCATTAACATTCCCCACCTGCAGCTACCATTGAAGCTGGCTGTTGTTGCAGAGTTAAAGCACAAACAATAGGAGTAACCCCACTGCCCACAGTGGCAAAGCTGCTATACATTTTCATGTGCCCTGAGGGTAAATCCCACACTGACAGCCACTGCCACTGTGGGCTGCCACTATAAGCATGAACAAAGGGTATTTTCTCAAGCTCCTGCATATGGCTGCCTCCACTGAAAGCAACCCAACCCTCACCAGTAGCAAGGCTGCAGTGCAACCACTGATGGTCCTACACAAGTACCCTGCCCCTGTCTAACACACCCAGCACCTGCAAGCACCATTGGGGTCCTGAAGACAGGTCTGCTTGGCCTGGGTTTGCCCCAAAGTGCTTGAACATGCTGTCTGGGGGGCTGGAAACCACCCAGCCTAGTCCACTACCATTGGCACATGACCACTTCTCTTGAGGGCCTGAGGTTGGGCCTACCAAACTTGCTGCTACTACTACAGCTGGTGTTCACCCACACATGCCACCTGTGGGCCTGGGGACTGGTCCACACAACAGATCACAGCCACCACTAATACCAGCATGGTCCTCTTGGGAGCCAGAGGGTTGTCCTGCCACTGCTACTGACATCACCAATGCCACACCAATTTTCCAGAACTTGCCCAATCACTTGGCCCACCACTGGCTATTAATCTATTCAACCTGTCTATATTTTTTAAAAGGAAAGTTTAATTTGCCACTGAAACTATCAGGGCCTGAGGAAGCACCTGGCGGCCCAAGAATTGGCCTGCCTGGATCTGCTAACATTGGTGCCAGCATAAAACACCCTGGGGCCACAAGACAGCCATGCTTGGCTCACCACTGATACCACTGGAGCCCAAACAGGTGCCCCTGTTTCCAGCAAAATTTCACCAAAACTTCCACCAAAAACTTTATCCTAGGCTACTGAGGAAATCACAGACACCACTGATGCTGTTTACAATTGAAGAAATCATATGAAGACTACACTACTACATGCTTTCAGAATCAAAGCTGAAGTGCTTTGTTTAACCAATATCAAAGATACATCTTCAGGAAAAAGGCTTTTCCTACAAAAGTAAATCCAAAAAAATTGGAAGAAGTGATTTTTATACCAGATGCACAGATATCAATGTAAGGACATACAAAAAATGAAACGAAAAAGCAAGGAAAAATGACTCCTCCAAAGAAATACAATAATTCTCTAGCAATAGATTCTAATCCAAAAGAAATTTATGAAATCTTGGAAAAATAATTGAAAGTTATGATACCAAAAAACTCATTGAAATATAAGAGAATACAGAAAAACAATACAAAGAAATCAGAAAAACAGGTAAGAATATAAATGAGAAATTTATCAAGGAGATAATATCATAAAATAGAATCAAACAGATATCTGTAGCTGAAGAATTCATTAAATGAAATACAAATTTTGTCAAAAAAACTTCAACAATAGACTCGATCAAGCAGAGGAAAGAATTTCAGAACTTGAAAACAGGTCTTTTAAAATAACCTAGTCAGACAAAAATAGAAAAAAAAAAAGAATGAACAGAGCCTACATCATACATGGGACACCATATGTTCATAAAACAACCAAATATTTGAATTTTTGGTGCTTCAGAAGACAAAGAGAACACAAAAGTTTAGAAAACCCATTTAACAAAATAATAGCTGAAAGCTTGCCAAGTCTAGCAAGAGTTTTAAACTATTAGCTACAAGAAGCTCAGAGGCCCCCAAAACAATACAATACGAAAAGGTCTTCTTAAAGGCATATTATAGTCAAACTGTAAAAAGTCAAAGACTAAGAGAGAATTCTAAAAACAGAAAGAGAAAAGTGCCTAGTCACTTATAAGGAAACCCTCATCAGACTGATGGAAGATTTCTCAGCAGAAACCTTACAGGCCGGGAGAAAATGGAATGATACATTCAAAGTGCTGAAAGAAAAAAACAAAAAACAAAAAAAACATGTCAGCCAAAAACACTATACCCAGCAAAGTTATCCTTCATAAATGAAGGAGAAACAAAATCTTTCCTAGACAAGCAAAACCTGAGGGAGTTCATCACCATTACACTGGCCCTGTGAGTAATACTTAAGGGAGTCCTACAACTGAAAGGGAAAGGGTGATATCTCCCATCATGAAAACACAAATGTATTAAACTCACTGGTAGAGCAAACACACAAATAAGGGAGAGAAAGGACGCATATCTTACCACTACAGAAAGCCACCAAACCACAGTGATAAGCAACAAAAGAAAGGGACACAGTTAAAGGCTATAAGAAGCATTGGATTTAAATGGCACATAAGAACAAATGGTCAGAATATTTCATCCAACCCTATAGAATACACATTCTTCTCATCATCACATGGAACATTCTCCAGTACAAAGAATATGTTAGGACACAAAACAAGTCTTAAAAATTTTTTAAAAATTGAAATCACATCAAGTATCTTTTCAGATCACAATAGAATAAAACTAGAAATCAATAACAACAGGAACTTAGGAAATTGTAAAATCACATGGAAATTAAACAACATGCTCTTGAATGACCATTGGGTCAAGAAAGAAATTAAGGAGAAAATTTAAAAATTTCTTGACAAAATGAAAACTGAAACACAACATATAGAAACCCATGGGATGCAACAAAAGCAGTAATAAGAGGGAAGTTTACAACAATAAAAATTTGCATAAAAAAGAAAGATTTTGAATAATCTAATAATGCACCTCATGTAACTAGACCAGTAAGAACAAACCAAACCAAATATCAGTAGAAGGAAAGAAATAACAAAGATCAGAGCAGACAAAATGAAATGGGTCTTAAAAAATACAAAGGATCAATGAAACAAAACTTTTGTGTTTTGAAAAGACAAACAAAATTAATAAATTACTTGCTAGACTAACCAAGGAAAAAGGAAACCCAATAAACAACATTAAAAAAAATAGGAGACATTATAAATAATACCACACAAATGCAAAAGAACATCAGAGACTATCACGAACAACTGTGTACTAACAAACTGGAAAACCTGGGGGAAATGGATAAATTCCAGGACACATGCAACCTATCAAGATTGAATCAGGAAGAAATAGAAAACCTGAACAGACCAATAACAAGTAATGAGATTGAATCAGTAATAAAGTTACCCAACAACAACAACTACAACAGAAAGTCCAGGACTGCATGGCTTCACTGCCAAATTCTACCAAACATTCAAAGAAGAACTAACATCAATTCTCCTGAAACTTCTTCAAAAAAGTTATGAGATGGGGATTCTCCCTAATTTATTCTACAAGACCAGCATTATCTTGACACCAAAACCAGATGAAAGAAAAGAAAAGAAAAGAAAAGAAAAGAAAAGAAAAGAAAAGAAAAGAAAAGAAAAGAAAAGAAAAGAAAAGAAAAGAAAACTACAGGTCAATATTTCTGAAGGACATAGATGCAAAAATCCTCAATGAAATACTAGCAAACCAAATACAACAGCATATAAAAAAGATAATACATCATGATAAAATGAGATTTTTCCCAGAGATGCTAAGTTGATTCAGTATATGCAAATCAATATACATGATACATCAAATCAAACAAATAAAGGACAAAAATCATACACATACAAAAAGCACTTGATAAAACTCAGCATTTCTTCATGATAAAAACTCTGAACAAACTAAGCATAGAAGAAACATACTTCAACATAATTAAGGCCCATATTATAAACTCATAGTTAACATCATAGTAAATGGGGAAAAGTTGGAATTCTTCCTCTAAGAACTGGAACAAGACAAGGATGCCCACTTTCACCACTCCTATTCATCATGATATTGGAAATTCTAGCCAGAGCAATCAGGCAAGAGAAAAAATACAAAAAAAGCATACAAATTGAAAAGAAGGAAGTCAAATTGTTCCTCTTTACAGAAAACATGATCTTAAATGTAGAAAAACCTAAAGACTCCACCAAAAAACTCTCAGACCTGATAAACTTGGTAAAGTTTCAGAAAACAAAATCAACATACAAAAATCTATAGTGTTTCTATATACCAATAATGAATTAGCTGAAAAGGAAAACAAGAGGGCAGCTTCATTTTATGATAGCTATTAAAAAAAATGCTAGGAATAAATTTCACCAGGGAAATGAAAGACCTCTACAAGGAAAAATACAAAACACTGACAAAAGAAAGTTTGAAAAGGACACCAACAAATGAAAAGACATCCCATGATCATGGATCAGAAGAATTTACATCATTAAAATGACCATACTGCTCAAAGCAACCTACAGACTCAATGTAATCCCTATCAAAATACCAATTTCATTTTTCACAGAAGTAGAAAAAACAATCCCAAAATTTATATGGGACCAAGAAAAGTGACCAAATAACTACAGCAATTCTGAGCCCAAAGAACAAAGCTGGAGGCATCACACTACCTGACTTTAAAATATGCTACAAGGCCATAAACATTTGGGTGCAGATGTCTTTATCATAGAATGTCTTGTGCTCTTTTGGGTAGATGCCTAATAATGCTATTGCTGGATCGAATGGTATTTCTATTTTTAGCTCTTTGAGGCATCTCCAAATTCTTTTCCACAAAGGTTGCACCAATTTGCAGTCCCACCAGCAGTGTAACCACAATAACATGATATTGGTATGCAAATAGAAACATAGACCAATGGAACAGAACAAAAAGGCATCTACACCCCCATGTTTATTGCAGCACAATTCACGATAGCAAAGATACGGGATCAACCTAAGGGGCCACCAATGGATGAATGGATAAAGAAAATGTGGTGTATATACACAGTGGAATACTATTCAGACATAAAAAAGAATAAAGTCATGCCATTTGCAGCAACATGGTTGGAACTGGAAGTCATAATGAAATAAGCCAGGCACAGAAAGACAAATATCACATGTTTTCACTCATATATGGGAGCTAAAAAGTGGATCTCATGGAGGTAGAGAGTAGAACAGTAGTTATCAGAAGCTAGGAAGGGTTTGTGGATTGGGGGCTGGGATAAAGAGAGGTTGGTTAATGGGTACAAACATACAGTTAGATAGAAGGAATAAAGTCTAATATTCGATAGCATAGTAGGGTGAATATAATTAACAACAATGTAACGTGCATTTCAAAATAGCTAGAAGAGAGGACTTTCAAATGGCCTCAGCATATAGAAATGATTAATAGTCAAGATGACAGACACCCCAAATACCCTTACTTGATCATTATGCAGACTACGCATGTGGTAAAATATCACATGCACCCCATAAATATATACCAATGTTATGTATCAATGAAAGAATAAAAAAGAAAATCACCAGGATAACATTGCCATAGAGCAGATGATGAAAACTGTGCCCAATTTATTAGGTAATTACAAATTTAGCAAAGCAATCACTTGAATAAAATTAGAGCACAAGGCAGAGATTCAAGAACACAGGGATACTTTTCTCAGACAAGAGAAGCAGTTGAAATGTGAGGAAATAGAGCTTGAAAAAACTGTACAGGAAATTTTCGTCAAAAAATGTGAAGATAAATCGGAAGTCATTAAAAGGAAAATAAATAATGCTAAAAATACCAATGCAAATTAAAAAATAAAATAAATAACATGCATTATGCTTCTCAGGCCAAATTAATGATAATTCTAAAAATTATATTAATCTTCTTGGGAATAATCTGGGCTCTTTGTCATAAAAATCTTGTGGGCCCTGTGAAGTACTATGGCGTTCCTTCTTCAATGGCTACTAGGATATTAAGCCAATTTTCTTTCTCTTCAATCCTTTGATTTAGTTTTTCTCTCTCATCCCCATTGTCTTCCTGTTCTCTGTGATTTCTTATTATTTTCTATGTATTTGCTTGTATCCTCCTTTTGGTCCATTTTCTACTTTACTATTTTTACTAACTTATGGGTTAAAAATACCAGATAGTCATATATAACCTCTGTAATCAATAAAAGTTGACAATCATTTAGCAATGGCCTTAGTTCCCAGCTTGTTTATTAGGGTTGCATAGACGTTGGCATGTGGTATTTATTTACAACAGCAAAGAACGTTCGGAGACCCCCTTTTACTTGAGATGAAGTCCCAAATTACTAAACTATCAGGAAAACTGATCTCTCAGAAAATGAAGTACTATTTTACCATGATTATATTTACCAATAAAAATTCTCAGTGTGTTATTCTAGTCAGTCATAGTTTTTCATTGCTGTTGTTTGTTTAAATAAGGAGTGTAGCCTTAACTCTCTAGATCGCTTGGTTGATTTGAATGAAATTTACAGAGTGAATTTTTAAAGAATCATACTGTAATTTGCTACCTAGGAAATACATACACCTTGGAATAGGGGTGGATACTATTATGGTCATGTATAAGAGTTTGAGACCAAAGTTGTCTGGAGTCAAGTTCAGGTTCTATTACTTAATAGCTAGAAGACCTTGGGTAAGTAATTAACTATCTAAGTTTCAGTTTCCCCATCTGTATAAGAGGAAAATAAAAGTGTCTGCCTCGGAGGATTGATTATGGCGACTAACTGTGCAGACGCACGGTTAGCTTTCAGTGGAATCTATCGTGCAGTCAGAGAAAATATGCAACAAACGCCAGCTGAAATCATTCAAAATGTTACAGGCTAACTAAATTTTATATTACTAATGGAAAATAATATTTAAGAAATGAAACTATGCTGTGAAGGGCATGAATAAGTTAACAGCTTGTGTCCAGAAAAATTATGTTAGAAAGTTAGAATTACAAAATTGCAGAAAGGTTTGTTTAAAAAAAATTCAGTTCTGTTATTGGGTCCTAGACTACGCTTGCTGTCCATCAGTACAAAATCTTCACGAAGACAACAGTGGGTGAGGTCAAAACGGAGACTTCTTATTTGTTCTAAGAGCAGCCTTTTTATGTGCTTTCCTTCTGACTGATAGAAGAGATGAAAGGAATGGAAGTAAAACGGATCCCGATAATATCTTGGAAGAGAATACGGCTTAACAAGAAGCAAGTCTAATGTAGGAGTGGGAGCGAGGCAGAGGATGAGCGCTCTGTGTCGCGTCTGACAAGATGAGGAGAGAGAAGAGGGCTTATATAACGTGTTCTGCATTAGAGCTTTCAACAGGTGGCTGAGCTGAGCTATTGTTGCCTCATAGAAGGAAAAAGCAGATTCTGACTCAGCTGGCTGCGTATGGAGGGACAGAGAGACCAGAGCATCCACTTACCAGTGCTCAGTTTTTCATTAAAACACCCGAAGATTCCCAGGAATTCTGTGTGTCTATAGTTCTCAATTTTTATCTTTTTAGTTTTTTCCTTCCCTTACACTTCCATCAAGCCCTACCTATAATGCTGTGTCCTTTTATGTCTTTTCACTTGGACTTGCTTTTCCGTTGTGAACCAATTGTAAATGTTGTATCTATTGAGAAAGTTTTCTCTTTACTTTTAGGTATCTATATGCATAATTTTCAATTAAATAATAAATCGTTCTGATAAAACCATTAAAAAAATACCTGAAGAGAAAGCAGAAACTTGAGGAGTGTAATCTGTTTGGATGCATTTTTAGGAAGTAAGGCAGGAAGCCAGCCTTCTGGGGAGCAATCAAAGGCTCCCCCATCAGCAGCTGCTGCTGACAGGCATTTATTTCTTTTGCATTTTAAAACCCTTAAGAAGAGGGAGGCAATGATACCTAGGGGAGAAAGGTCTGAATTGAGAATCTTGGGCTTCTGACGTTAACACATTTCTGCCCCCAGCCTCAGTTTCCCCATCTGTATGTGTGACTAAAGGGTTGAAGTATTGGCCTGTAGGGGGGTCTCTAAGTCCCTTTTTAGCTCAGAAAAGGCTATAGTATGTTCATGGATGTCAAAAGAATCTATCTGTACCCTCACAATTTGTTCATTCTTATGACTCTTTCTCTGAGCCCCTTTGTTACAGGTAAACACGGTGCATTTTTATCTTTCTGCTTTTGCTTAATCTGTGTCCTTCACCTTCACCGCTTCTGCTTTCACACCTAAATGCACCTGTCTTTGTGACTTGACTCAAATGTCCTTATTCTCCTCTCCCAAAGAAGTGATCTCTACTTCCCTAAGTCTTCATTAAACTTCCCTTGTGCCTCTTAAGGCACTCATAATATGGGGCATGAACCTTAATCATTAGTTCTTATATTACCTTCCTGAACAGTAAGTGCTATAAACTCTCCAGTTCCTGGTACCACTGGGGACACACGAGGTATTACAATGTTGCTATACGAACATAACGTTTGGGAAATAGCCCCTGCCCCAAGACCTCCTTAGAGCACTCCCTGTCCCAGCTTTCTCACTGCTTCCCCAAGGATGCCTCACATCCCCTCATTCAAATAACTTTAACCTTGGCACCTGGCACGACAGGATCTCCAGGATCCTAGCCCAGGCTGTGGCTTTGCCAGAGCCCATGTTGGCCAAGTTGTTAGAAATTTTGAATGTCACCCCTGCTCTGTATACCCCTCCTCACAGTTTCCTGTATAATGTCTTATATATAATAAATGATAAATAAGAGTTTGTTAAATGAAAGAAGCCAGGTTTGTCCAACGCTGCAAAAATTACAGGGAAAGACTCAGGGGTTGGGAAACGGTCAGAGAATGAGATGATATTGTTCATGAGTCAGTGTTTGAAGCTTATCTCCTGGCTTCACAAGGCACTTAAGACTTTTGGAGGGAAGGAGGGTAAGTAGAGGAGGTAAAATTTAAAGATATTAAGCCAGATTGGAGTTAAATAAGTATAATTGAATAATACTCTATATAGCAGATTTTGTGCTTTTCAAGTTTTTGATGAAAGGCTGCTTGAATTAGAGGAGTATGAAATAATGCCACTTTTCCCAATTACATCCCCATCTCCATTCCATTTCTGTCTTTCTCAGTGTTACTGCTTTTTTCCTGACTCGAAATGAGAATTCTTCCCCAGCGTCAGCCAGCTCCTTTGCCTTCTCCTCTCTTTTGCTATAATAAATATATGTTCAGCAGAGCCGCAGTATGCATAGTCAATATGCAAAATTCAGTTGGAATTCTGTATACTAATAATGAACAATTGGAAATCGAAAGTAAAAATAGAGTACCATTTAAAATATTACCAAAGAAAATGAAATACTTAGATATACATCTAATAAAATCTGTGTGAGATCTCCATGTTGAAAACAAGAGACTGATGAAAGTTATTAATGAAGACAGAAATAAATGGAAAGTTATACTGTGTTCATGGATTAGAAGATGCAGTATATTTAAGAGGTCAGTTCTCACTAATTGATCCACAGATTCAATGCAATACCAGTTAAAATCACATCAGAAGTTTTAATAGATACCAATAAGCTAGTCTTAAAGTTTATATGAAAAAGGAAAGAGCTCAATATAGCCAAAATAATCTTTAAAAGAAGAATAAAGTTAGAGGACTTACATTGCCTGATTTTAAGACTTTGAGTCTTAACTATAATATAACTATAATAATCAAGACAGGGTGGTATTGGAGAAAGGATATATAGATAGATAAATGAAACAGAATAGAGAGCACAGAAATGGACATGTAGAAATATGACCAATTGATTTTTAACAATAGTATGAAAGAAATTCAATATAAAAAGGATAGTTTTTCAATAAATTGTGCTGAAACAATTGGATATCTATCTATCTATCCATCTAAAACTTCATCCTATAGTTTATACCTTATGTACAGATTAATTAAAAATAGATTATAGACTTAAATGTAAAATATAAAACTATAAATATTTTTGAATAAAACATAAGAGAAAAATCTTTGTGGCTTTGGGTTAGGCAAAGAAATCTTAGATAAGCACACCAAAAGTATGATCTATAAAAGAGAACACTGATAAATTTGACTTCCTCAAAATAAAAAAAAAAAAAAGCACTTGTTAAGAGAATGGAAACACAAGTCACAGACTGGAAGAAAATATCTGCAAATCATATATCTGATAAATAACTATCAAAACTCAATGATAAGAAAACAAAGAACCCAATAAATAATGAGTAGAAGATTTGAGCAGACTCTTCACCAAAGAATGTATATGAACAGAAAATAAGCACATGAAGAGATGCCAATCTTATTACTAACTAGGGAAATGCAAATTAAAACCACAATGAGCTACCACTACATACCTCTTAGCATGGCTGAAACAAACACATAAAACAAAACTCAACAATATCAAGTGGTAACAAGGATGCTGAGCAACTAGAACTCTCATGCATCGCTGATGGGAATGCAGAAGGGAAAGCTGCTGTGGACAATAATTTGTCAGCTACTTATAAAGTTAAACATACACAACCTGTACGACTGAGAAATCCTGTTTGTAGGTACTTACCCTGAAAAAACAGAAGCATATGTCCACACTAATACCTGGTCTGAATGTTTATAGCAGCATAAAACTGCCAGTATAATTTCAAAAGAAGAAATAACCAATACCCCTCAACTGGATAATCGATAAACTGTGGTTCATAAAATAAAATTCACCATTTTTGTAACACACTTCTACAAGTTTTAACAAATGTGTAGTCACATAACCACCACCACACTCAAGATACAGAACAATTCCATGACTGTTCAAAATACAATTTCTTTGGTTGAGTATCTTGATTTTAAAATTAAAAAGTAAACACAAACGTTAAAATGAGTGAAATAAATCAAAATTTCTCTAGAAATATGTATGTCTAAAATTTGGCATTTTCAAAAAGTCTGGTAACAAACATCTAATAAAGTTAAGTATGTTTATGTGCATATATACACACATGCATATAATCGTGTGTGTGTGTGTATGTGAGAGTATGTGTGTGTATCTATCTATATATCTATATAAAAATCTGGGCATTTCATTTCATACCTATGTATGTATTCCTAGTATGCACTCAAGAAACCTGTACCCTTAGACCTACAAAAAAGTCTGTACAAGTATGTTCATTGCAACACCATTCTTAACAGTCTCCAACTGGAAACTAAAATTCTCATTGATAGTAGAAGGAATATAATAGAATAGTAGAATAGATATTAGAATAGTGGGAGTGTGACATTTTCATATAGTGGAATACTACATCACAATAAGAACAAATGATCTAAAACTGCACGTAATGTGGATGCAATTCACAAACATGTTGAATGATGAAACCAGACAACAAGGAATATATATATTACATGTTCCCATTGTTCTCAGATTCAAAACAGGCAAACTAGTCCATGGTGTTAGGTGTGAGCCCAGTGGTGAGTTTCCTCTGGGATAGCTGTGTAGTGACTAGATGGAAACACTGGGTGTGGGGGCTTCCAGGGAGCTGGCCATGTACTCTGTTTCATGAGTTGGGTTCCAGTTACATGGACATGTGTAGTTTGAAAGATTCATCAAGTTGTGCACTAGTAATTTGCATATTTTTATATACATGTGTTGCTTCAATAAAATGTTTAGATTAAAAGAACAGGAAAATACTTTTAACTTTTTAAAATGTTTTTAATTTACACCCACCTTTAAGGAGCGCAAGAGTGGCATAGAAGAAAGACACATCTTCATTCAGTGTCATTCTTTTCCTTATTACTAAGGGTCATTTCTCTGAAGTTGAAGTCTTTCTTCATTTGCAGAGTTGTTTCTAATGCATAAGTTTAACAAAGCTCAAGGAAAGAATGGGTTCGTTACCCTCCGTCAGCCTTGTTGCCCTCCCCTAAGACCTATGCCTGCCTGTTAGTTCCACAGACCAAGCCGGGTACAGACTTGAAATGAAGCGCTTTTCCGGAACAAAGCTGCTGTATGGTGAGGGTATTGCTTCACTTCATGTGCTGCAGTCTGTGCCTCCTACCAGACTCCTAACAGAAAAATAAAAGTTGCTTGCACTTTCCCTAGAGTCTTTGCAGATACCATTAAATCTGAAAGTGTTTTACACGATATTGCAACAACAGGTAGGCAGGAAGTCCATCCCCAGAGGGGTCTTTTCATTAAACAGTCAAGCATGCACACCAAATACTGGGAATGATAGAAACAATTTCTTACTCTCCTCCTTCTGTCTCCTGTTAATCCACACTTAGCCCACTTCAGACAGGCATGAGGAGCTCTTGTCTATGATTTCTCTCTCCTCTTCCCTTTTCTTGTGGCCTCTGGGTCTTCAAAGCGCCTGTCCTGTTCATAGCGTTTCTTCTGTCTCTCCACCTCTAACCTGACTGCTATCAGATGGTTCCAAACAGCTTTTCTCTCAGTGCAGGTAGTGGTGTTGTTGAGGGGGACGGCTGATACAGTCAGGCCCTACCCTTGGTCTGAGGAGTTGAGGAAAAGTTTTCTTTCAGATGCAGCCTCGCAGTGTAACGTTAGAACACCAAACCGCTGAGATTGACCAGCATTTGATGTAACTGCAGAGTATTATACTCACAAAATCTACATCACTTTTCTTACTTTTCTCTGCCTTCCCAGCCGTCTTTATTCTAGACTGATAGGTGAAGAAGTCCAGAGAAGGGAAAGGTGGTATTTACCACACCCAGTCGGGGGTAAGGTGGATACAAACACTTTCATGTCACATTACTTTGACACTGGAACAGAAGCACCTCATTTATTTAGTACCACAGAGATGCGGAGTTTTTGAAATATTTTATTTTTGAAATCACAGAGGCATCAACATTTCTTTCAGCTATTTTTGATGTAAACATAATCCAAGGAAATTTCATACTCAAACAGAATGTTCAGAATATGTAAGTCAGGGTTTATTGTCCATACCAATCATTAAACTGTTAGTTACCATAATGGTTCAGGAGTTACTATTAGGCTTGGCTCCTACACTGAATGTCCCCAATTACTACGAACTTGCAGTAACAGCATCTTCATTTTAGACCCTCTCTTTCTGAAGTGTCGCACAATCAACTGTCAGTGAAATTAACTTAATGTACCTGAAAACCCTAGAGCATGTTGGTGATTCATCAATGTTAGTTCACTTCTTTCACAATATGAGTATATTAGCTTCTATTCACCCTTTCTATTTTGTTATTTCATGCTTCCAATTTTCTCTGGACTGCTAAAATATATAGTTTCTAATCAATTAACAATTTCTTCATAACCTGACTGCTTTCAAAAAGACCCAAAAGGCAAAAGCCAATGTAAAAAGATTAATAAATTTGACTGCATTTAAATTTAAAATCTTGGCCAGGCACGGTGACTCACATCTGTAATCCTAGCACTCTGGGAGGCTGAGGGGGGAGGATCATTTGACCTCAGAAGTTTGAGTCCAGCCTGAGCAAGAGCAAGACCCTGTCTCTACTAAAATCTAAAAAAAAAAAAAAAAAAAAATTATATTAAAAAATAAAAAAAATAAAACTTAAAATCTTTGTTTTCTAATAAGCACCATAAATAAAGTTAAAACTCACATTGTTAGACTGTGAAAAATATTTACAACATATGCAACAATGGGTTATGAAGCAAAATAGTTGAAGAATTACACACCAATAAGAAAAAGATAAACAACAACAGCAAAGAAAAGGGCAAAAGATAGAATCAGACAATTCACAAAAAAGGAAACACATTGAAATCCCTATCACACTCCCAAAGTTGTTTTTGTGCAGAAGTGGAAAAACTTACCCTGAAATTTACATGGAAACTCAAGGGACCCTGAATAGTCAAAACAATCTTCTTTTTATTTAATTTCAGAATATTACAGGGGTACAAATGTATAGGTTACATGGATTGCTTTTGTAGTGCTTGAGTCAAAGTTATAAGTTTACATTTATAGTTTACATTGTACCGTTAGGTACAAATTCACTCATCCCCTCCTGTCTCCTCCTATCTGCATGATTTCCATTGAGTTTTACTTCTGTCTGTGTACACGAGTGCTGATTGGTTAGTTCTAATTTAATAGTGAGTGCATATGGTCTTTGTTTTCCCATTCTTGCAATATGTCACTTAGGAGGATGGTCTCCAATTCCATCCAGATTGTTGAAAAAGGTATTAATTCATTTTTATGGCTAAGTAGTACTCCATGATATACATACACTACATTTTATTAATCCACTCATGAATTGATGGGCACTTGGGTTGATTTCATATCTTTGTGATTGTGAATTGTGCTGCAGGAAACATTCTAGTGCGAGTATCTTTTTGATAAAATGACTTCTTTTTCCTTTGGATAAATACCCAGTTTTGGAATTGCTAGATCAATGTTAGGTCCACTGTTAGTTCTTTGAGAAATCTCCATATTGTTTTCTGTAGAAGTTGCACTGGTTTGCAGTGCCAGAAGCAGTGTATAAGTGATCCTTTCTCTCTGCGTGAAGGCCAGAATCTATTGTTTTGAGACTTTTTGATAAAAGCCATTCTCACTGGAGTTAAGTGATATCTTGTTGTGGTTTTGATTGGCATTTCTCTGATGATTAGTGGCGTTGAGCATGTTTTCATATGTTTATTGGCCATTAGTCTATCTTGTTTTGAAAAAATTCTGTTCATGTCTTTTGCCCACTTTTTAATGGAGTTGTTTGATTTTTTCTTGTTGAATTGCTTGAGTTTTTTATAGATTCTGGTTATTAGCCATTTATTGGATGCATAGCATATGGATATTTTCTCCTGTTCTGTAGGATGTCTATTTGCTCTGTCGATTGTTTCCTTGGCTGTTCAGAAGCTTTTTAATAAGGTCCCATTTATTTATTTATTTTGTTGTTGCTGCTGTGATTGCTATCAGGGTCTTCATAAATTCTTTGCCTACGCCAATAGCTAGAAGAGTTTTTCCAACATTTTTTTCTAGAATTCTTATGGTTTCATGACTTAGATTTAAGTCTGTTATCCATCTTTAATTAATTGTTGTGAGTGATGAGAAATATAGATTCTGTTTCAATCTTCTACCTGTGTCTATCCAATTTTTCCAGCACTATTTATTGAATAGGGATTCTTTACCGCAATGTATATTGCTGTCTACTTTGTCAAAGATCAGATAGCAGTATGTTGATGGTTTTATATCTGGGTTCTCTGTTTTGCTAAATTGGTCTATGTCTCAATTTTTGTGCGAATACTATCCTGTTTTGGTTATTATAGCTTTTTAGTATAGCTTAAAGTCTGATAAAGTGATGCCTCCAGGTTTGTTCCTTTTGCTTAAGGTTACTTTTGCTATTTGGGCTTTTTTCTGGTTCCAAACAAAGTGTAGAATTATTTTTTTCTAAATCTGTGAAAAAGGACATTAATATTTTGATGGGGATTGCATTGAATCTGTAAATCACTTTGGGTAGTATGTACATTTGAACAATGTTGATTGTACTGATCCACGAGCATGATCTGCTCATTTGTTTACATCATCTGCAATTTTCTTCCTCAGAGATTTGTAGTTCTCTTTGTAGAGATCTTTCATCTCCTTGTTTAAATACATTCCCAAGTATTTTATTTTCTTTGTAGCTATTGTCAGAGGTATTTAGTGTTTGATTTGATTCTCATCTTGACTGTTGGTGGTGTATAGGAATGTTATTGATCTGTGTATATTGATTTTTGCAGCCTGAGACTTTGCTGAATTTGTTTATCAATTCAGACATTTCTTGGAAGAATCTTGGTGGTTTTATAGATATAAGATCATATTATTAGCAAAGAGTGATAGTTTGACTTCTTCTTTCCCCATTTGGATATCCTTAATTTCCTTTTCTTGCCTGATAGCTCTAGCTGGACTTCCAGGACTATGTTGAATAGAAGTGGTGACAGTGGGCATCATCATCTTGTTCCAATTCTGGGGAGAATGTTTTCAATATTTCCCCATTCAGAATGATGTTGGTTGTGGGTTTGTCATATATGGCTTTTGTAATTTTGAGGTATGTTCCATCTATGTCTATTTTGTTAAGAGTTTTTTTTTTTTTATCATAAATGGGTGCAAAATTTTGCTGAATGCTTTTTCTGAGTCTATCAAGATGATCATATGATCTTTGTTTTTGCTTCTGTTTATGTGGTGAATCACATTTATGGATTTATGTGTGTTGAACCATCTTTGCATGCCTGGGATAAAACCCACTTGGTCATAGTGGATTATTTTTTTGATATGCTGCTGAATTCAGTTTACTAGAACTTTATTGAGGATTTTTACACATATATTCTTAAGGGATAGTTGTCTATAGTTTTCCTTTTTCGTTGTGTCCTTTCCTGGCTTTTGTATCATGCTGATACTGGCTTCATAGAATGAGTTGGGGAAGATTCTTTCCTTCTTGATATTATGATATAATTTCTGTAGTATGTGTACCAATTCTTTTTTGTAGGTCTGATAAAATTTTGCTGTAAATCCATCTGGTCAGGAACTTTTTGTTGGAAGAGTTTTTATTGCTGCTTTAATTTCATTCCTCATAATTGGTCTGTTCAGAAGTTCTGTTTTTTCCTGATTGAGGCTTAGGAGGTTGTATGTTTCCAGGAATTTGTCCATTTCCTCAATGTTTTTGAGTTTATGTGCACAGAAATTTTTATAATATTCATAGAAGATATTTTTTACTTCTGTGGTATCAGTTGTAATATCTCCTTTTCCATTTCTGATTATTTCGGTTTTTTCTTTTCTATTTCTGGCTAATCTAGTGAGAGGTCTACCAATTTTATTTATCTTTTCTAAGTACTAACTCTTTGTTTTATCAATCTTTTGTATTATTCTTTTGTTTTTGATTTCATTTAGTTCTGCTCTGACCTTAGTTATTTCCTTTCTTCTGATGGATTTGGGATTAATTTGCTCTTTATTTTCTAGTTCTTTGAGATGTTCATTAGATTGTTGATTTGTGATCTTTCTGTATTTTTAATGTAAGCATTTGCCAAAACAATCTTTTAAAAAGAAGAATAATGCTGGGGACTCATACTTCCAGATTTCAAAATTTACTACAAAGCTACAATAATGAAAATAGCATGGTACTGACATTAACGCAGACATATAAATCAATGAAATAGAGTAGGGAGCTCAGAAATAAATCCTCACATATATGGTCAAATGATTTTTGACAAGGGTGTCAAGACCATTCAATAGGGAAAGGACAGTCTTTTTAACAAACGGTGCTAGACAACTGGATATCCACATGCAAAAGAATAAAATTGGGTCCTTACCTAACACCATATTAAAAAATTAATTTAAAATTATCAATACCTAAATGTAAGATCTAAAGCAATAAAAATCTTAGAAGAAACATAGGACAAAAGTTTCATGACATTAGATTTGGCAATGATTTCTTAGATATGACCTCAAAGGTACAGGAAACCAAAGAAAAAATAGACAAATTGAACTTCATGAAAATAAAAAAGTTTTGTACATCAAAGATACTATCAATAGAGTAAAAAGGCAACCTACAGAATGGGAGAAAATATTCACAAATCATATATGCATATATCTGATAATATAATATCTAGAATATACGGTGAAAAACATTTCTCCAAAAAGATATATAAATGACCAATAAGCTCATAAAAAGATGGTCAACATCATAATTCCTTAGGGAAATGCAAATAAAAACTGCAACATGTTACAACTTGCATGGATTAATATGGCTACCATCAAAAAGAAAGGAAAAAAAAAAACCCAGAAAAACAAAAACAAAAACAAAACCAGAAAATAGCAAGTGTAGGCCAGGATGCTGGGAAAATAAAAATGTTGAGCACTGCTAGTG
>CAUYRT010012672.1:0-22914 GCA_963574885.1 Lepilemur ruficaudatus
ACCCCCCGGCCCTTGCTACATGGCGCCTTACTCTGACAACATGGAAGTTTACCAGAGTGCTTTTTGAAAGTTCTCCAGGAAAGAAGATCTACAACCTCTGATTCTTGCCCATTCTTATGTTGAATAACTTGAACTACAAAGGTGTATAATAACCTTTTAAAAAATCCTTCCAGTTTTGACAACTAAGTAACCAACCCCCGAACTTTTTTTTTGAGACAGAATCTTACTCTGTTGCCTAGGCTAGAGTGCAGTGGTGTCATCATAGCTTACTGCAACCTCAAATTCCTGGGCTCAAGTGATTCTCCTGCCAACAGGCACACACCATCACACCCTGCTAATTTTTCTATTTTTTTTTTTTTTTTGTAGAGACAGGATCTTCATCTTGCTCAAACTGGTCTCCAACTCCTGACCTCACGCAGTCCTCCCACATAGGCCTCCCAAAGTGCTATGATTATAGGTGTGAGCCACCATGCCTGGACAGCCTTTTTTTCCTGAGTTGATTAATCACACTTCCTGTAATCTGTCTTTGCAAATCAGATTTTCTGTATAGTTCATGTCTTTTTTAAAACTTTCCTTAACTTCTTTGTGTCTTGTATATATTTCATATTTTAATAGGACCTGACCAATGTTGAATGTAATTCTCAGCTTCTGCATGACATACTTGTTAATATCCAGTGTTGTGGTTACTTTTCTAATATAGTAATTTCCCCCATATTGCTGACTCATAGTCATCTTCTGATTTGCTGTGAAGCCAAGATGTTTTTTATCTTGTCTGCGCAATCATTTCCGATTATATAACTTTATGGCTTTTTTTCCTTCCTGAGCTCTCCTCTGCACTTATATTTAGCTTTTTTCCTTTTTCTAAAATTTCAAGTTTCCTAATATAATGCATTAGCAGTCTTTCCTAATTTAATAATCATTCAAGTCCATAGTCAAAACAACTTTTGGCCAGGAATTGTGGCTCATGCCTGTAATCCCAGCACTTTAGGAGTTTGAGGTGGGAGGGTCCCTTGAGGCCAGGACTTTGAGACCAGCCTAGGCAATATAATGAGACCCCATCTTTCCAAAAAAATAAAAACAAAAAAACAAAACCAATGACTTTTTATGTAGCTGAAAGAACTCAGTAAGAGTTAAGAGTTCTTAATGAGTCGCTAATAGGGCCTAATAGTTAAGAGAATGGGAGTTGGAGCTATATGAGTTTAGTTCAGATCTTGATTGTACCACTCACAAGCATTGTGAGCTTTCAGCCTTTCTGTGCCTGCTACCCTGTTTGTAAAGTGTACGTAATAATGTTGCCTACCCCATGAGGTTGCTATAAGGATTTAAATGAGGTATTGTACATAAAGCACTTAGAATAAGTCTTGGCACATAGTATGTCCTCATTATATGCTATTAATGTGTGTTAAACAGTATGCTAATTACTTATATTATTTCATGTCATCCTTATAATACCACAGTTAGATGTAGGTACCTAGTATTGTCCCATTTACAGAACAGGAAACTGAGACAAGAGATAGGGTAAGTGAGTTGCTCTAGGTCTCAGCTAGTAAGTGATTGAAGTTAATATTAAAACCGAGGTTTATGGTTCCAGTAGTGCTGAATTTAGCATTAGATTCCCATTTGTTATCCCGCAACACAATTCCCTCTGTTCCAACTAGTTGGTTTCTGTCTGTCAGTGGCAGTATGTCAGTGGTATTAACCATGATGTCTGAAAGAATCACCTGTGGTGGTTTTTTCTTTTTAACTTTTCTATGATAAAATATTTATATTTAAAAATAAAGGCTGAGTGCAGTGGCTCTCGCCTGTAATCCTAATACTCTGGGAGGCCGAAGTGGCAGGATTGCTTGAGCTTAGGAATTCAAGACAAGCCTGAGATCCCTTCTCTACTAAAAATAGAAAAAATTAGCCTGGGCATTGTGGTGTGTGCCTGTAGTCCCATCTACTTGGGATTCTGAGACAGGAGTATTGCTTGAGCCCAGGAATTTGAGGTTGCAGTGAGCTACAGTGACACTGCTGTGCTTTCCCGCGGGTGACAGCGTGAGACTCGGTCTAAAAAAAAAAAAAAAGACCCGTGAATATCCATACGCTTACTGTCTATATGTAGCAGTTCACTCCATTAACTATGTATTTTTGGCTGAATCATTGTAAAGTAAATTGTGGACACCATGATGCTTTACTCCCAAATACTTCAGCACATAGCCACTCCCCTCCCCAAATAAAAAAGGACATTTTCTTTCATAACTACTTACCACACCTAAAAAATTAACCCTAATTCCTTACCATCTTCTGACATCCAGACTAGTAGAGGTTTACAAAGTACAGAAGCCAGAGACTGATTAAGAAGTTCTCAGGGTAGAAAAATAGACCTCTCTATTTTTGAAAAGCCTCACAGGGTTGGAGCACAGCCAGAATTGAGAAACACTGCTTTATGTTAGAAGTTGGGGAAGGAGTTGTCTCATACCTGCTTTATCTCCCTTAGTGTTCAATACAGGTTAAGTATCTCTTATCCAAAATGCTTGGGACTGGAAGTATCAGATTTCAGATTTTTTGCAGATTTTAGAATACTTACGGAATATATACTGGTTAGACATCCGTAATCTGAAAATTTGAAATGCTCTAATGGGCATTTCCTTAGAGCATCATATTTGCACACAAAAAGTTGAGATTTTGGATTTCAGATTTTTGGATTAGGGATTCTCAACCTGTGTAAGGAACATAATAGAAACTTTTTTTTTTTTTTTTTGAGACATATCTTGCTCTGTCTCCTGGGTTAGACTGAACTGGTATCATAGCTCATTGCAACCTCAAACACCTGAGCTCAAGTGATCCTCCTGCCTCAGCCTCCTGAGTAGCTGGGACTATAGACATGTTCCACCTCGTCTGGCCAAATTTTTAAATTTTTTGTAGAGACAGGGTCTTGCTATGTTGTTCAGGCTGGTCTCAAACTCCTGACTTAAGTGATCTTCCCACCTTGGCCTCCCAAAGTGCAAGGATTACAGGTGTGAGCCCCCGCACCCAGCCCGTAATAGGAACTTGATACTTTTCAGACTCTCTCCTCCCCCAAATTATTACAGCATTTTCATAATGGTAGACTTCTGTTTATTCTCAACTTTGTGATTAAAACCTGAGATATTTCCCAGTTGTGCATTTACCTTTTGATGCTTGAATTTTGTTAAAGACCAGTATTTTGGGGCATTTTATGAGATTTATTAACTTTCAATTTTTAAAAAAATGCTTCTTCCTAAGAGTCTTTTTTTTGCCATAGTACCTTAGAGCTTTTGGTTGTAAAGAGACTGCAGGCCAAGAGTCACTAACTGTTTCTCTTAGTGACAAATCTAACTTTTCTCTTATTGTAGTTATCCATATTGGTGCATCCTGACAAAAATCAAGATGATGCTGACAGAGCACAAAAGGCTTTTGAAGGTATTTGTAAATTTACCTGCTTCTGAGTAATACATTGGCAATGATAGGGACTAACTGTTCCTTTTCCTAGATCAAGACAGAATGTTAGAGTTTTTGTTTTCTGGCCACCAAGAAGCTGTGGTTTTTCAGTAGAACAGTTGTCATTCCAAAGCAGAATGTTGCTGTTTAAGAAGTAGAGCTTAACTTTGCTATGTTAAAACTTTTGTGTGCCAACAAAGACTATTATTGCATAAGATCATTTTTTTCTTTGAACATAAAGAATATTGGGAATATTTTATCAATGAATTAAATCTAGATGTGGTGTATTTAGCCTTGAGTGTGTACTTAATTTTTTCTAAGGCTCTCAAGGAAAGTTATTGCTATAGCTGTATGTTTTTTTAAAAATTAGTTTAACAACAGTAAATAATTTAACAAAATAGGGAATGCTTTTAGACAGCACAAGTCCATTTACACTGCCTGAGTATAGTTCAGACTTTCAGAGGGTGTTTGCAGAAACAGTTAATTTCAATGTTTTGCATTAGCTGTGGACAAAGCTTACAAGTTGCTACTGGATCAGGAGCAAAAGAAGAGGGCCCTGGATGTAATTCAGGCAGGAAAAGAATACGTGGAACACACTGTAAGTATTTATAGTGCTGCTGTGTTTACAGGAAGTATCAGCAAGCCTTGGGCACCTTGTAGGAGGGCAAATGTCAACACGGTAATGCCTACTGGCATAACTTGTGGCAACTTATGTGATTATGTGATCTCTACCACTTTGCTGTGGTGGTCATGAATAATGTGTGCCTAAAGCTGTAATTCACCCCTAAGAGAAGCGCTCAGGATGAGCAATGGCTAGAAGGACACTGCTCCTACCGCCTTCTCTGCCAGTCCTGTGTTGTGTTTTTGCCCTCTTGTTACATGTTGCCATGTTACCCCATTCTGAGAGTGGAAAAGTGGAGTAGCCATGATAACTCTTGACGCTTGATTTTTGTTCTTGTCCCTATAAAGGGTTTGGAACAAGGGCTTGATAAAGGCTACCTAGGGTATATGAGTAAATTTTCTAAAAATAGGAAGAGAGGTATATATTCATATTAATAACAGGGTTGGGAAGGACTCAACTGAAAGAAATTCAGCTGGCCTTTTTTTTTGCTCTTGGAGGCATTACATGTATCTCCTAATGATGAGAAATGTTAAGAAGGGTCTTTGTTTTAATTTTTTACTTGCTTGAGCAAGAATCTCGAGGCTGTTTATAAGAGTTGTTTCAATTGGGAGTGAATGTGGGTGAAACTTCTCATTTGAAGAGTGTTGTAATCTGAAACCGAACTTTATAGCCAATATTAATAATGTATCCAGTGTAGGTTAGGAAAATGAATAAAAAGAGGAGACAGAGGGCCATAATCATGCGCTGCTGGTCCTATGTTGGAAATGGCACTTGTAAGCCCAATCCTGACAGAAATGAGAAGAGAAAAGGAAAAATGCCTGACATTTTCATCTTAAATCATTATAGCTACCCTCCCTCTGTCTTTAGCCTGTAAGGAAGTCATTCTTAGGCTTCCTGACCACACAGTGGCTGTAGGGCCTTTGAGAGCTTAGAAGGCGCTTGGCTTTTTGTAGTATAATAGACTGGTTATTTAATGGAGTAATGTCATTCTTGTATGAATGGTTATATTTAAAATATTTTGGCCAAAGTGATAAAAAAACATCTGTTAATAGGATGTGAGAATTATTGGTTTAAGTTTCACAGAGAAAACGATCAAGAATTCCGTGTAGAAATGCAAGAAAAACACTTCTTAGATGGAATACCACAAATTCTGTAGCTTCTCCTGAAACTTAATAAGTTATATATTTTTGCCATAAGCATGTAACCACAAGCTAAGAAAGATAAGTGGGTAACCTGTTCAATTCATCAAAGGCTCTTTGGATTTGGCTAGGATCTGATGAGTTGGGGACAACACTCTGCTGGTCCCATTTTATCCTTCCTGGTAGACTGGATTTTAGGTGAAGTTAGAGAAAGGACCTATGGTTCCTAGTTTTCCTTGATTACATTGCTGTTTTGAGGGGGGAAGGAGAGAGGCTCTTCTTTTTTTAATGCAAACTTTTTGTTATACCTATAGCTAGGGGAAGGTACACATGTATGTGTACAGCTCACTGGATATTCTCAAACTATGGTTGCTCATCTTTTGATGAAAAAAATTCTTTTTAGGTGAAAGAGCGAAAAAAACAATTAAAGAAGGAAGGAAAACCTACAATTGTAGAGGAGGATGATCCTGAGTTGGTAAGTTAAATATGGGAAAAGCTTCCTTATCTTGTGTGATTGGAACTACCAATTGGTGGGTTAAAGAGAGGAAAGCCAAAAGAATAATGAACATTTGCTATAAACATTTTATTTTAATTTAAAATGTGTAAATGTATATTCATTCACCCTTTTTCTTTTTTATTTACCCTTTTTTTGATGTAGAGCTATGGTTTTTTCCTTTGCATGAACCTCTGCTGATTGGAATTCACAGTTGACTATTTTATAAGCCACACACGCAAAGTATTATCTATAGTTTCTACTTTTAGTTTCTTTTGAAGTATATTGAAAACTTAGGTACTTGTGAAGCAAACCAAGAGCAAAATCTAGATATTTATGATTCGTTTTTCAGTCTTTTCCAGATGTCTCACCTGTACCTAATTCAACAGTAGTTAATTTTAGGGACTCATGTTTATTGAGTCTTTCAAAGAAACAAGCGTTTATTTTTATAACCACATTCATCAATTTCCATGATTTTTAAATCACAACTACAATAGTGATTACAACTGGCATACCCAACTTTGGGAACTGACTCTTGGTGAAGAGACAGCTATCTGCTAGTCAGTAGTGCTCATCATGCTCCAGGTAATTCTTTTGGAGATGGAGTCTGGCTCTGTCACCTGGGCTAGAGTGCCATGGTGTCAGCCTAGCTCACAGCAACCTCAAACTCCTGGGCTCAAGTGATTCTCCTGCATCAGCCTCCTGTGTAGCTGGGACTACAGGTGCACTCCACCATGCCCAGCTCATTTTTCTATTTTTAGTAGAGATGGGATCTCACTCTTGCTCAGGCTGGTCTTGAAGTCCTGACCTTAAGTGATCCTCCTGCCTTGGCCTCCCAGAGTGCTAGCCCAGGTAATTTTTACAGAGGAAATGGAGAGCATTGGTTAATCCAGTGAGTTATTTAGTAGAGAATGGTTAAGAGAGATTCTACTTAAGTATTGGATTGCCCCACTAGCCTGAAAATTTAAAGTCATCTTAAATCTTATTGTGTACTTTGTTTTTTAAAGATTTATAGAGGAGAGGCTGTAGGGAAACTTCCTTACAACTTCTTGCTTCAGTGATTTTGGTAACAGCAAATAGTCCCATCTTCTATGTGGTAATAATGCTTGAGAATGATTAGGTCATCTTTTCTGCTAGCTGCCTAGTTTGGGTTTATTTTGTTCCAGTATTTTATTATTTTCTTCTCAGTCCTGTTTTCCCTTTCCTTTAATTGGCCTGTTCAGTCTTTTCTGAAGACTTTTACAAATCTTCCTCGGTCCTCTTTAGTTAAGAACCTTAAGTTTTTTCAGTTTTTCCCCCTGATTATAAAAGAACACATGCTAATGATAGAAAATTTGATAAAAGCAGAAACATAAAAAATTAAGAATCACCAGTATCTGTCCACCCAGGAGAGTTTGGAGCTTTTAGAGATATTGGAATATCCATTACAGGCTCCTTCACCATTTTAATGTTTGTCCTTACTAGGGACTTAGGGTTGTCAGCATTGCTTTCACTGAGCAGCGCCTGGTGGATAACAGTATTAAAAAGAAGTCACAGAAATTTGGGGGCTCCTTTATTTCCCTTTTTTCCCTTTTTTTGTATCACTCTTTGCTCCACTGTCTGATTTTAGAATATAGGCCCTATTAAATCTGCATGATGGTGGATTATTTTTTGTACTTGTGTGTATATTTAAAATACTTCATATCGGGGGGGAAAAAGTTTTAAGGTAGAATAGGAAAATAACCTCTGTTCTTAAGAACTCCTTTTTTTTTTTTTTTTTTTTACCCTTCAGGGAGGACCTAGGGAAAGGATCTCTTTAAAGTAAAGAATTAAAACCGGGTCATGAAGGGACTGTGATTTTATTAACTTTGTGTGACAGGCGCTCGATCACTTACTTTTACTTATTTTTCTGTAATTCTTATAAATTGTTATAATAGTCTCTATTCCTGCCTTTGCAAGACTATTACATAATACAATTTTTAAAAAGGCCTTTTACCTTTCTTTTTACCTAATGCTGTGTTATCTGTTTCTGTCACTGTATTAGAATACAAGTCCAATAAAAAAAAAAAAAAATATATATATATATATATATATGAGTGTAAGTTCAGATGCATGCAAGTGAGACCTAAAATGATGGTGGTTTGAAGAAGAGACAGACTTGTTTCCTCTTCTGTATAATAACCTTTGGAAAGTTGGCTGATACTGTGGCAGCTCTGTGCCATGTGTCATTGAAGGACTTGGTCTACTCCTTTCTGTGGCTCTGCCAACAAGAATGTTGCCTCCATCTTCATCGTTTAGGATGTCTCATCACCTCACCCATGTACCAAACAGCAGAATAGAGGAAAGGAGGAAGAAAGAATAAACCTGCTCCCTCTAAAAACATTCCAGAAGTTGTGTACATAACTTTGCCTTATATCCCACTGATTCAAGCTTAAGTTATGTGGCCATGTCTAGCTACAGAGAAGCCTGGGACATAATAGGTTTTTATACTGGATGGTTTTATACCTTGCAATACATGGTTGTAGTGGAGGGGTAACTAGTAGCTCTGCCGTAGTCAATAGACCCCTGAGACTGGTCTGCTTGATAGCAACTTTGTATCCCAAATTACCTAGCTTGGTGCCTGGCATAGAGTAGATAATTATAAAATATTTGTGAAAAGAAAGAATGAAAGTTATTTTTGGAAGTTCTTTTTCTTTTTTTTCTTTTTCTCTTTTTCTTTATCCCCGCACCCCACCTCCCATACTCAGGACAATTTTTTTTTTTTAGTTCCATATTTTTGGAAATTGTTTGGAGGAAAGTACTCTCTAAAATCTCACATCCTAGTGATGGGGGGTAGAATTTTTTTTCTTACTGATGATTTTTACCAGAGCCAGATTTCTTGTATTATCTGCATGGTAAAATGGAAAGATCTCATAGGTGGATGTGTTATTTATCTCCCAAGAGAGGCAGCATCATTAAGGGATTCTCTATGAAGAGTCTTTTTTCTTTGCTGGGTTCTAATCTGCTTTATCTTGGGCTCCAGCTGAAAGTACTAGGTTCAAGTTGCTGGTAAAATATTTACTTTTATTTATTTTTTTCTTAATTTTTTTACAGTTTAAACAAGCAGTATATAAACAGACCATGAAACTCTTTGCTGAGCTGGAAATTAAAAGGAAAGAGAAAGAAGCCAAAGAGATGCATGAAAGGTACATGTCAGTATATTCATTTAAACTACATCTAAATACCCAGACTAACGAACATTGGTCTTTGGAGATTTTTCTAAAAAAGGAATTATGTAGTGTATCACTTAAGAGACTGTTAATATAGTTATCTGAAATAGTCGAGCTTTTGAATCACAAGGGTAAGAAGTTTTCTCTTTGACTTTTGGGAAATATTGAATAGGCCTGTCCTTAGGGAGTTTATTTATAATCAAGAGTACTGTGTATTTTCTTCCTGACTTCTAGAGTGAAAGAGACAGAGTTCTTGAGGCCACTGTTATTGAGGCCAGAACCTTTTGTGGAACTAGTCGCTGTAGCTTTGTTAAATATGTAGTATTATACAATGTAATGACTAAAAAAACATTTATTGTTCTAAAGTATGGCTTGAACATCAGAAATATTGGTGTTAATTTGATTTACATATTTTGTATTATTGATTGGTATTTAGCAATAACTAGATTTTGCTAGTTGAGGTTATCGTGTGAAATGTCCTCGTTTGGGATAGGGTTTTATCCAGAGATCCTCTTAAGAACCTCTGCTGTTATAATGATCATTCTGTTGAAATAAAGGGGCCTGTATTCTTCACATAGCTTTATTGTTGACTGAGCCCGAAACCTTAGATTACTGTTGTCTGGGCTTTGGTTACCTTATTTATCTATCTCTGTAACAGGGATATTTATGTCTTTCCCCACACCTCTGCCCACAGTCTCATCTGTACGTTTTAAAAAGAGACATTCACAAAGGGCTTTGAGCCCTTTCCAGACAGCCATATTTATAGACTTTTAGGGAATTGGTTTACTATGTACGTGTGCTTCTGTGGGGAGATGCCTTAACTTGTATGGTTAACACAGTCTATGAGTATTCTATAAATACTATGGTCTGGTTTTCCTCCTAGGAAACGACAAAGGGAAGAAGAGATTGAAGCTCAAGAAAAAGCCAAACGAGAAAGAGAGTGGCAGAAAAACTTTGAGGTAAATTTCCAAGGTGGCCAGGGATTCTTCTTCCAGAATAAGGAAACTTGGTTCCTGTGGCATTCAGAGGACTGAGTGGGGCAGGCAGTCAGGGAAATGGGATATGTGGGGGAAAGTGGGAGCTGTGGAGAATGAATCTGTTCCAGACTCAGCCTCCTAGAAGCTTCTGCAGCCGTGGTAAGTGCAGTGAAGATCCCTGGAAGGATTTTGAGATATTGTGGTAGCCATAGCTGCCAAGTGGGCTCAAGAAAAATGGATTGCAATTAGCCAGGCATGGTGGCACACACCTGTTCCCAGCTACTTGGGAGGCTGAGGCTGGAAAATCACTTGAGCCAAGGAGTTCGAGGCTGCAGTGAGCTGTGATTGTGCCACTGCACTCTAGCCTGGGTGACAAAGTGAGACCCCCTCCCAAAAAAAAAGAAAAAGAAAAATGGATTGCATATTTAATTTAGGGGGTGAACGTAGGAGTAGCACCCTACTTAAAGGTCTGTTAGTAGCAACCAGGGTTCTTTTGACCCCAGTGTCCTGCCTGCAGAGAGATTTATAGCTTTTGAACTTGACTTTTCTTTGAGATCCCGGTTACGTCCTTCAGATGCTTGGCCAATTTCTGGATTGTAGCAACATTTGGTCTTCTGTAGGATTTAGGACTCAGGGTAGGGGTTTGCTAACCAGAGATTTTGACTTTATTTCTGTCCCACTGCATGTATGAAAAGAGAGAATATGAGGAGGCCCCTTTAACGAGGTGGAGATCCTAATGGCCCTCTGAAGCCACTGGCCCCCTGAAGCCACCGAGCACTGGCTAGGCATTTTACTGGCTTAGGATCAGTCATCCAAGTTTTGGGGGGTTGTAAAAAGGTATAGTGGAAAAAGTGCCTGTACTGCTGGCTAGCTGTATGGCTTTGTGAAAATGATGTAATTTCTCTGAGCCTCCGTGTCATCATTTGTGAAATCCTGGTGGCTTTATACACCATAGTCAGCTCTTTGTGAAAATTAGAAATAACATGTTAAGTGTCTAAGCCCAGAGGTCCACGACAAATGGGGCCTTGTTGATGTGAAGAGTTATTCATTTTGTCCTCCTCTTCCAGCCTGTAGCACATCCTGCTCTCTAGGGGCACTGTGACACTTGCCAAGGCCTTTGGGAGTGGGAGAAAAGTCCTGCTCTCTTCTACTCTTGGATTATTCCAGAGGGCTGACCTGGGATGGACTACAGGAGGGTTGGTGGATGATAGGGCAGGTTCTGGTCCTTTCTCTTGTTAACTGGTCTCCTCACCTCACACTTCTTTGTGCTTAGGAAAGTCGAGATGGTCGTGTGGACAGCTGGCGAAACTTCCAAGCAAATACGAAGGGGAAGAAAGAGAAGAAAAATCGGACCTTCCTGAGACCACCGAAAGTAAAAATGGAGCAGCGTGAGTGACCATCTAGGGTCACAGCCACAGAACCTTCCCCCAGCTGTCTGCCTTCCTGCTTTGAAGGACTCATTCTTTCCTCCCACTTCCACCCCAACATAGAGTAGTATTTGCTTTTTAGCCCATTTTGTTTTCAATACAATTTAATATTGATCAGAGTAATTCTTTTGTACATTGAAATGAGGGGCTTGGTTAACAAAAGACCTTCCCCTACCCCCTGTCCCCTAGAACAACCAGATTGGAAGGTGCCACCATTGGTGCTGCCTTCTCTTCCCACAGCCGGTAACTTAATGTTTTGTACTTCACGGAATTGTGATGGTTAGAAACTTCGTGTATAGTTTGTGGAAATCATCCAATTAAACATATTGCTTAAAATGGTGTTGCTGTGACTTCAAAGATAAGCCTGAGCCACCTTAGGGAGCCCCTTCAATTCAGTTGCTTGCTTCTGGGTGTGCCATTCTTGAAAGCCCCAGATCAGGCAGGGAAGGCAGCGTGGGCACCCAGAGCAGTCACTTGATGCCCTGGTGCCCTGTAGTGTTTGGCATGTGCCCTCCCATCTGAGTGACCAATCAGCGTGGCATGAGGCCACCTAACCTGTCCACTTTCCAAAGAACTAGCCATCTTCCATTCAATACCATGGTATCCTAGTCTGTCTGCGTTCATTAGTGGTAATGTTCTTTATGTATAATAAATTTTTATACCCAAATCATTGATGTTCTCTCCCTCAGGTATTATTCCAAGTGTGGGTCCCTTGTCTGGCGTGGCCCAACCCCAGAATGCTTTGAGGTTGGACAGAAACTGGTTCCCTACCATTTGTTTGCTGAACCTTAGTTTATTCATCTGCAAAATGGGAATATAAATTACTGTGGCAGCTTTTAGGGAGGATTACCCAGGACATATATAAGGTAGCTACCATTGTGCTCAGTGGGTATTGCCAATATACTATTATTTATGTGTAAAATGAAGATACTGACTATTTTGAGGATTAAATGAAATAATATATGAAAGCATCCAGCTCATAATATATGCTCAAATGTCCTGTTTGCTGAGAGAGATAGGATCAGCCCTTGGGAGGGGCATAAAGTGAGAAATAGAACGGTGACATGTGAAATGTAAAGATAAGAGAAACTGGGTGGCTTGAAACTAGGCTTTTGCTTTTTGCAGTTCTTGTAGACGAGTAAATAGGTACAATGTTATGAAAGGCACATGTTTGATAGTATCAACAGATACCACAACTTTGATTTGCTTCTCTGTGGGAGGGGACAGAAGCTTGGGCGTCTTACTGTCCTTCCAAGTACAGCAGAGCACGTCCAAACCACACATGAACTAGAGCACGGGGTGGGGGTGGGCTAGGTGTGGCTCTGGCTAAGACTGGACCAAGTCAGAGGGAGGGAGGTGTTCAGTCACTCTGCAAAGGCGATACCTGTGAGGTAATGCAGGCTGTCCTGTGCAGGGAGCAGTGGCTTGCTTTTCTAGCCAGGCAAAGTGACACCTGTCTTACTCCAGTGTGTGGGTGTACATACCCACCCCTTCCTTAGAGGTTAAGTGGTGGTCAGCCATCTGCAAGCTCATTTTTGCCTTCCAGGGGGCTGTGCCAGCAATTAGCTGTGAGTGTACTAAGTAGACTGGCTTAGAAATAAAATGGTGAACACCACGGGATTCCTGCTGCCTGCCTCACAGCTAAGGTACACAGGCAAGTGACAATGCACCCGCTGCTCTGAGGAGGGAGCCCTTGCTCTTGTTTTTAACACCCAAGGTATGTTTCCTGAAGAAAGTGACCTATTTATAAAAGTTGGGTACCCAGTGGCTGATGCACCAGTTAGGAATGTTTTCAGCTTCAAAGAAAAACTGGGAAAAATAAATAGGGGAGTGTTTTGCTCACAAAAGTCTGGAGGCAGCCGGTTTCAGGTATTAATCAGGGGCTCAACAACACCACTAAGGAAACAGGTTCTTCGTTGTTGTTTTGTTTGTTTTAAAATATAATTTAATTGTAAGCTTACATAATTTCATTTTTTATTTTTTTATTTTAAAATATTAAAGGGGTACAAATGTTTTAGCTTGGATCATTTTTGTAATGTTTGAGTCCCAGCTATAGGTGTGTCCATCACCCAGATAGATAGTGTTCATAGTGCCTATTAGGCTGGTTTTTGCCCTCCCCCTCCCTCCAGAAACAGGCGGTTGCTGTGCTGCTTCTCCAGCCTCTGCCAGGGCTTGGTATCTCATAGTCACAAGAAGGCCGTGGCGGCACCACACGTTATAACAACTGCTAAGCAGAAAGAAGTCATCTAGGAAGCAAAAATTTTCCCAGAAGATGTCATTGGCCGGAAAATGAGTCGCATGGACACCTGTTAACGGTAAGTGTGGCTGGGAGAGTGGCAAAGGAGAATGGACAGGCAATATACCAAGCCTCGTTCCTTGGGGCTAGGCACCTACTGTTAGCAATGAAATAAAGTTTCGTCGGCAAGGATGAAAGAGGGAATGTCTGCTGGGAACACCTACCAGTGTCTGGCACAGAGGGGCTAGGACCTGAGGGAAAGATGTTGCAGTCAGAGGGAACAGCATGTGCAAAGGCCTAGAGGTAAGAGCATAACCCGTTCATGGAATTGAACGTCCTTTGTTATTCCTGGAGCGATCACAAAGTTATATCAAGCAATTTGGGTTTCAGACAGGATATCCTATTTTCCCAGAAGGACCAAAGTCTTCTCATTTCCTTTCTGGCACATTTTAGCCACAGACCCACTAGGCAGATCAGCAGAGGTCCCACCCAGCCCATTCTCATAAGCCTGCTCAGAGCAATCTTCTCTGATGACCTGGCTTAGGAGAAGGGTGTGTGCTGGGCATTGCACTGAGGCAGCATAGTCAAGACTGGCCTCTCAGATGGGGGTGTGGCCAGGACTGGCAGTATCTTCAGCCCCTTCATCCAGGAATAGGTTAAGGGGAGGTTTTTGGGCAGGAAAGGCTCGCTGGAGGAGTGCCAGGGCCCAGAGCAAATGAAGGGCTGGAAGAGCCACTTCACTCCTTCCTGTGGTTTGCTGTAGTAATGGAGCAGATAGCCGCCACCCCGACATGTCCCACTGCGCGGCCCACTCGACTAAGAGGACCACTGTAGGCAGAGGTGAAGTGGAAGGGGCTAGTCCGGTAGGGTTAGTTAACACCCTGGCATTTGGGCTGACTTCATCTCCGAGCCTCAGCTTCCTTGTGTGTGAAGTGGGAATTGTACCTTTAAAACAGTGTGACCGCTTGAGGGCATCAGTCATTGCCTGTGGCAGTCCGGTCACCTGAACCCTTACCCTTGGCTGTGGCCTCTCAGCTGCTTCCTGGGGCAGCCACAGCCAGGCCCGACCTTCTGGCCACTCTTGCCACCCTGATGCCACAGCGGAGGGAGGAGGAAGTGTGTGGGAGGCTACGGATGGGTCTGGACCTGCGCTAAGGGTGGAACCTCTGAGAAACCGGATTTGCCCCTCTCCTTTTCCTTCCCCCCTCCCCTGACCCCATCGTACCATATCTGGATCTTCTGCCCGCTTCCTGGAGGTTATCAGCGCTTCTCACCATTGGATCAGGGCTCAGAGCTCTGCAGGGTGTTGTGGAATGAGCACGGAAGGGGCTTGGGGTCCCCGCCTTGAGTGTCTGCCCTGCCACTCACTAGCTTTGTGAACCTGGCAAGTCATTTTCCTCTCTGGACTTTAGCTGCCTCCTGCCTCCTCTTTGGTAAAATGAGGGTAAAACACTTTCTCCATTCCTGTCTGTGAACTCTGACTTTTTTATTGTAAAAAAGAACAAACCTTGCAAATGGAGGCAACAAGCCTGCGTTTTGGCATCAGACTGGAGTTCGAATCCTGGCTGCCCTACAAACAGACCTTGTGCAAGTCTTTCTATTTTTTTTTTTTTTTTTTTTTTAGACAGGGTCTCACTCTTTTGCCTGGGTTAGAGTGAATGCCGTGGTATCAGCCTAGCTCACAGCAACCTCTAACTCCTGGGCTCAAGCGATCCTTCTGCCTCAGCCTCCCGAGTAGCTGGCACTACAGGCATGTGCCACCATGCCGGGCTATATTTTTAATTTTTATTAATTAAAAGGGGAGAGGACTGAGGAAAAAAAATTTCCTTTTTTTTTTTTTTTTAAGACAGTCACACTCTGTTGCCCTGGGTAGAGTACAGTGCTGTCATCATAGCTCGCTGCAGCCTTAAATTCCTCGGAGCAAGTGATCTTCCTGCCTCAGCCTCCTGAATAGCTGGGACTACAGGTGCACACCACCACACCCAGCTAATTCTTTCTATTTTTGGTAGAGACTGGGTCTCGCTCTTGCTCAGGCCAGTCTTGAACTCCTGAGCTCAAACGATCCGCCCGCCTTGGCCTCCCAGAGTGCTAGGATTACAGATGTGAGCCAACACGCCCGGCCTTTGTGCAAGTCTTGAAACGTCTCTGAGCCTCAGGTTCCTCATCATTTCTGTGTGTTGTCCTAAAGGTTGAGGAGATCAGGGAAACAGGTGCTCAGCACAGCGGGTACACAGTGGCTGCTCCTCGCCCTCCTACTCCCCAGCATGGCATTTCCTGCTTCAAGAATTGGATGAGAGAGCTAAGGATTGAGGACACCTGGGAAACTTAAGACATTTTTCTGGTCTCCCTGAAGGTTTTGATTCAGGGTGTGTGTGTGTGTGACAGGTGGATCTTTCATAAATTCCCAGGTTAACTCGGCCAGGCCTGCAGCCATCAGGCAGGGAGGGGCAGCCATTCTTAAGGGGACAGATAGGCAAGCAGAGGTAGAAAGAGCCCAGGTGACCCACCTCTCCTCTCCCAGCCCCTGCTTCCTCCGACATCCTTCCAAGCCTGCTCTGCTCCATGGACTGCTAACTTGGAATCACACAGGTGCTAGTTAAAATTTCATTTCCCGGCCCCACTACCAGCACTACTGGGTCAGAATCTCTGGAAGTGGAATCTGAAAAACTGCTTAAAAAAACAAAAAAAAAAAAACTCCATTTTTAACAAGTTCTCAAACTGAGTCTGATGTGGGGAAAGGAGTTGACCCCCAACTCTGGGACACTGGGCAGGAGCTGGGATAAATAAAGTTATTTTGATGTACTGAATCCCTGTTATGTGCCAGGCATCATGCGAGGGATGACGTGGGGAGCATGTGCCGCTGTTACAAACCCAGGAAACTGAGGCTCAGTGGTGTTGGGTGGGGGGCTCAAGCTGAGGACCAGAGGTAGCAGTCAAACTCCAATCTAGTAGATTCTTAGAGTTGGTATTTGAGAATGTCCACCTATGCCATGGCCAGTTTGCTTTCCTCTGTGGCCTAACACCCCTGTTCCCTGCTAAGCCCAATCAGATATTGTGGTGAGGGCGGCAGCGGCCAAGGTAGAGACAAGGAATAACTTCAGTGCAGAGGTCTGGGTGCAGTCCTAGGCTTTTGCCAGAACTATGGCCTTTTGCCTTGGTCAGAGTAGGGACTGCTCAGAGCGAAGGTTTGTCTTCTCCCTCAGACTGGGGGCCCATGAGGACAGGGATGGCTGTGTCTCCCTCTCAGCTGGAAAGGGCTTCAGGAGGCAGAAATTTCTCTTTTCCAACAGACTGGGCATTCCTGAAGGCAGGAGTCCTCCTTGGCTGGGGGCACCTGGGAGCAGGGTATGTCACATCCCTTGGACTGTGGTTTCCAAGGCCAGACTGGCTGTGTGTCTTCTCAGACAGAGGTGTATTCTGGAAGTAACGTTGGGTCTTTTCCATCAGCTTGGGGCTCACTGGATTCGGGGCTGCACCCATTGACGCTCAGCCTCCTGAGCACAGGGCTCTATCCACCCTGCCCCCACCCCAGACGGGAAGCTCCTGAGGACAGGGCTTTATTCCCCCCATTCCCCCCAAGTCTGGGGGCTCCTGAGGACAGGGCTCTATCCCCCCTGCCCTCACCCCAGACTGGGAGCTCCTGAGGACAGGGCTCTATCCCCCTACCCACCCCACCAGACCAGTGGCTCCTGAGGACAGGGCTCTATCCCCCTACCCGCCCCCAGATTGGGGGCTCTTGAGGATAGGGATGGGACCTTCTCTAGGTAAGGGCCCATCTCCCCCTCATACAAGGGACCCAGTTCCTCCCTCCTCTGCTTGCCCAGGCCCAGCCCTTCCTCCTAGGAGGACTCAGCATGGATGGGCCCAGCCCCGTATTGTTGGCTGAGCTGGTGTGCAGGCTGCCTGGCTGGATGTAGTATTCCTAATGACCTTGGGGTTGGGGACCCACCCAAGGAGCTGGCTCCCGTGCCTAAGATGCCCCACCCACCCAGCAGAGCCGGCAGGCAGGCCTCTCCTAATCCTTCACCCTGCTAATGCCCATTGGAGGGTAGAGTGAGTCACCCTCTGCCTCTGCCTCCTCCCCGATCATCCCTGCGTCTTGAGTTCCCTGAGAAGCCACCTAGGAAATATGCTCTCTGAGGCCCTCTCACCTTCAGCCTCTTTGTCACCTCCTAGACCAGCGTCCCCGCTGTTTCTCAGGTAAGAGGCTTGTGGCCTGGGGTAGAGGGTCAGGTTAGGCCACTTTGTCTAGCAACCCCGCAGAATCCTTGAGGCTGGTCAAATTCTGGAAGGGTGTGCAGAGCTAGGTGATGTCTGACTTCCCTCCCTTTGGCACCCCCTCGTGGGCTTACACTCCCCCCCCCCGTCACCCACAGACACCACATACATCCTCATAGACATTTAACACACACTCACCCACAGACACGGCATTCCCTTGCACATGTCACACAAAACAGCCTCGGCAACCACAGAAACACTGCACAACACACGACAGACCCTCATCACCCACAGATGCAACTCACGACCTCTCACCATACACCGTACACAAACTGACACAGTATTCCCTCACGTGATGCAGCTTGTAACCCACGGGATGAAACACACGTCCTTACAGACACACAACGTGCTACTGTGCTGACGGACACACACCCCAACATGGAAGACTCCCCGCCACTTACTCAACTACAATCAAACACACTCCACATGGTCACACAAACATCTCCCCCCACACACACACATGCACACATACACACACATCAGTACGGCCACCTGTACGTGTCACGGGACCCCTTTCTGCCCCCAATGGGTCCTCAAGATCCTTGGGTGCTACTGCTCAGTCGGGACAGGGGCAGGAGCTGGGCCCAGTCAGTAACACCATCCCCACCTCTCACCCCCGGGCCCTGCTTGTGCATTGGGGGTGGCCAGGGTGGCAGAGCTGAGCAAGGGAGGAGGTCCCAGCGGCATCAAAGAGCAGGACAGAGAGGCTGCCTCTCCTGGCTGTCTGGGTGCTGCTTCCTACAGCCCCAGGGCTCCGCACATGCTGATAATGAAAACAGCTAGCATTTGTCACATGCCTCTTGGGAGCCAGACACCATGCTAAATGCTTTTACAAGCATCATCTTACGTAATACCTTTAGGAAGTGGGTGCCATTATCTTCATTTTACAGCTGTGGAAATAGGCCCACAGAGGTTAAGAAACTCGCCCAATGTGCCAAAGCTAAGAGGCAGCAATGGGATTCAAACCTAGGTGAGTCTGGTCCCAGAGTTGACCTCTTTTTTTAACTTGAAAAAATTTTTTTAAAGAGGTAACACATTAACAAGTTAAAAGTTCTGTAGATGTAAAAGAGTACGTATGAAAAGACTCTGCAGCGCTGTTTTTGTTCTCCAACCACTCAGCTTCTCCCTTGAGGAAACTCGAGTTACCTCTTGGAGACCCCTCTCTTAACCACTGAGTTAGACTCGTGACGTTTCCGTTTATGTGCTGCTTAAATGTGGCCTTTTAGTCTTAGTGTCCTAAGGAGAGCGCCCAGGCGCTGGGCTTTCGCCAGCCATCCCCTGCCCAGCCCAAAGTCAGTGGCCTCCTCTAGGGCTCCTTCCAACTGGAGCCCTCTGTTGTCCTAAATCCCCAGAGACTTCCCTGTCCTTACGTCCCCTGGGCCAGTTTACCCTCCCTGAGGCCACCCCTGTGGGCCCTGGCCACACCTGTGAGGCTTCTTTTTAGGATAAAGCCTATGGTGAGGTGACCCCTCTTACAACACGGGGCGGGGAGCAGTTCTCACTTTGCTGTCAAAAGGTGCACTGAGGCTGGAGAGGGAGAGGAGCGAAGGGATGAAGGAGGAGAAGAGGAGGAGGGGAGCAGAGAGTGAGGACGAGCTGCCAGGCGCTGTCCCTTACACGCCCACTCCCATGGTGAACAAGTGTCTTGTCATGCTGCTTTGCAGATGGAAAATCTGAGGCTCGGGAAGCTTGAGTGACTTGTGCAAGATGACACAGTTGTGAAGTGGCAGAGAGTTGGGAGTCAAAGTCCCAGAATTTCAGGGAGCATGAGTAAATGAGAGAGAGAAACCACACAGGGCCAGAGAGAGAAACTGAGGCTGTGGGAGGGAGGAAAAGACCCAGGGCTGCCCATCCCAGGGAGGGGTCTCGGAGGGAACCTGCTGCCCAAGTTACTTTTGGGCTCTCAGGCAGGTGTCTCTGGTTTCGTAGCAGTCCCCTTCCTCCAGCGACTCCCTCCATTCTGTGCCTTTGAGCTGTTTGTCTCTCCCTGTGCCTACACCACCCGGTCTTAATTACTGTGACTTTACAGTAGACAGGCGACGCGGTATGTCCCCAGCTTCTCATCTTCTCATTCTCCAAATTATTCTGGCTAATCTCAGGCTCATGTACTTTACATACAGACATATGTAGAGAATATAAAGTAAATATAATATACAGACTATATAGGGAATAATATTACAAATACCTGTGTACCCACTCCTGAGTTAAATAGAATGACACAGATATAATAGAAGTTTCCTGTGTACCCACACTAATCCTGCCCCTCCTCTCCCCAGTGCTAATCATATTCTGAATTTGTCTGTATATATCGATGCATATGTGTTGTGTTCTCCAACATAATAATGTTTTACAATTTTAAGAAACAGTACCGTGCATTAATATATTTACCCTTCTGCAACATGCTTTGTTAGTTTGGCATTATGTTTGTTATTCGTGTTATTACAGGTAGGTCTGTTCATTTTAACTTATGTACAGGATCACATTGTAGAAACGTACAAATATATGTTTCCTTATTAAAGCGTTTAATATTTTTGGTGAATACCTGGAAAGGATGTATATATTTCTAACTTTATTATGAATTTGGGGAATTGTTATTAATTTCCAAAAGACTAGTGCCAATTGTATCCTTTTTTTAGCTGTGTAATGAGAGCTTTCATTGTTCTACATCTTCCTCAATACTTGGAATTGGCAGGCCTGAATTTTTTCCAATCTGGTGGGGTGATTGTTTTAATTTAGGCTCCTGATTTCCCAAAATGTCAGTAATATTTTTATGTTTCTCGGTCATTCAGGGTGATTCTTCTGTGAATTGCCTATTCGTTCTTTGACCCATTTTACTATCGGGTTTTTCTTTAAAGTTATTGATTTATAGGAATTTCTACTATGTAATTCCTAGAAATTCTTTGTTATATGTGTTGCAAATATCTTCTCCTGATCTTGTCTCTTTACCAGTTTTATAGTCTCTTTTGATGTACACAGTTTTCAAATTTATGTGGTCAAATTTATTCAGCTCTTTGTTTTACTATTTTTAATTCCCGTGTCTTAATTTAAGAAAATTTCCCCTACCCTTATATTATAAAGATATTCTCCTCTATTTTCTTCTAAAATTTTTCATATTTTGCTTTTCACAGTTAGGTCATTATTCTATTTGGAATTTAATTCTGGATATGGTGTCAGGTAGGGATCTAATTTTATTATGTTTTTCCTAATGGATAGCTAATAACATATACCAATATTTACTCTTATTGATCTTTAATGGCAACTCTGTTATATGTGTCAGATTTCCACATGTGCTCTCTATTTCTGGGGCCTCTATTTTGTTCCTTTGGACTATATTGTTTATCCCTTTGTTAATACCACTCTGTCTTAGTACTGTAACTTTATAATACGACTTGATATATAATAAGGAAAGTCCTATCATATGTTCTTGAGAGTTTGTTTGGAGGTTCTAGAAGGGGAGCGCAGCTACTTGTATACCCTTGACGGAAGACCGGTCCTCTTTTAGCGGGGAAGGTCGTCCTCTTCGACCGAGCGCGCAGCTTCAAGTCATATGTTCTTATTCTTCAAAAATTTCTTGCCTACTCTTGGCTTTTCATTTGAAATTTTAGGATCAGCTTATAAAGTTCCTTGGAAAGCTCTATTGTGATTTTGATTGGACTGGCATTGAATTTATAGATTATATGGGAAGAATTTATATTTTTATGATATTGACAGTCCCATGCATGAATATGGTACATCTATTCCTTTATTTAATTCTTGTTTCATTATTTTTTCAATGATTTTTATAATTTGCTGCATCAAGATCTTGTATATATTTGCTCTCCGAAAAGAAAAAAGCCAAGATAGTTTTCTTGCTATTATAAATTGTGTCTGCTTAAAAATGACATATTCTGGGCCAGGTGCGGTGGCTCACGCCTGTAATCCTAGCACTCTGGGAGGACGAGGTGGGTGGATTGTTTCAGCTCGGGAGTTCGAGACCAGCCTGAGCAAGAGCGAGACCCCATCTCTACTATAAATAGAAAGAAATTAGCTGGACAACTAAAAATATATAGAAAAAATTAGCCGGGCATGGTGGCTCATACCTGTAGTCCCAGCTACTTGAGAGGCTGAGGCAGGAGGATCGTCTGAGCCCAGGAGTTGGAGGTTGCTGTGAGATAGCCTGATGCCACGGCACTCTAGCCTGGGCAACAGAGTGAGACTCTGTCTCCAAAAAAAAAAAAAAAAAAAAAAAGACATATTATGGCTGGGCGTTGTTGCTCATGCCTGCAATCCCAGGTTTGGGAGGCTGAGGTAAGAGGATCACTTGAGGCCAGGAGTTTGAGACCCTGCCTCTGCAAAAAAAAAAAAGAATTAGCTGGGCGTGGTGGCACGCACCTGTAGTTCCAGCAACTCAGGAGGCTGCGCCAGGAGGATCACTGTGATCAGGAGGATCACAGCCAGAGGTGGAAGTTGCAGTGAGCTGTGATCATACCACTGCACTCCAGTCTGGGTGACAGAGTGAGATCCTGTCTCGAACAAACAAATAACAACAAAAATACAGAGAATAAGCCTGTGATTAAAAGAGAAAAAAGAAAGAGAAAATTCTAGCTATGGACAGCAGCTTCAGCCTGTCGGCAAGAGTTCCAGCCTGCCCTTCCCGACAGCCTGCTGCATAGACTTCAGACTTGCCCAGCCACACAACCACATAAGCCAATTCCTTGCAACGAATCTCCTAATATGTAAAAAAAAGAAAAAAAGGAAAAGAAAGACATTATCTGTTTAATTGCTTATAGGAACATGATTGCTTTTTATGTGTTAATTTTATATTCAGAAATTTAGTCGAAATTTTTTATTAGTTCCATTAATTTGGCCATGGAATTGCTGTCATTTTTCTATGTAATTTTCTATTGTTATATTGTTTGTGAAAATGACAGTTTTACTTTTCCTTTCCAATCTTTTTTTTTTTTTTTTGAGACAGGGTCTCACTGTGTTGCCCAGGCTACAGTGCCGTGGCATCAGCCTAGCTCACAGCAACCTCCAACTCCTAGGCTCAGGCAATCCTCCTGTCTCAGCCTCCCAAGTAGCTGGGACTACAGGCATGCGCCACCATGCCCGGCTAATTTATATATATATATAT
>CAUYRT010012674.1:0-18774 GCA_963574885.1 Lepilemur ruficaudatus
CTATAAAGGCTGTAACCTCATGCTCAATAAACGAGACTTGATCAGAATACTGTCTTGTCTCCATCTCTCACGTCTCTTGTCCTATCTAGCTCCCACTCCCTCCTCCAGGTTCTGCGAGTAACGTACCCGCGGGTCGGGACAAAGGTTAATTTTTCTCTCCTTTTGAAGAGAAAGATTTTAAAACCTCCATGGTGTTCAGTGGTCCTTTTGGCTGTCTCATCTCTTTCTTCTCCAATTTTAATGTGCAATTATACCATATTTCAACAAATGGGTTGGGACTGCCTAGAAGATGCTGTATTTGTATGTTTCTACTTATTAAAGGAATGAATAGAAATGAAGCTTTGCGCAATAGATGTTTATATTATAGAGTCTTTAAAATGAATCGTTTTAATATATTAGAAAAGCTAGATATTTAAAGCGCCTTTGCCAGAGTTCTTTAATAAATTGGAGAAATTTTCAGGCATTTTAAATTTTTTAAAAGCAAGGATAACTATGTGACTATTGAAGCAAATGTCCTGACTTTCAGGCATGAAAGAGTACATAAATACTGCGCACCCGGGCTGGAGATCGCCTCCCGGCCCACCGGCCGTCCGTACGGTGAATGATCTCCTTTCCTTCAACACGTGCACGAGCTCCTCCGTCCTGCTCTCTCCACGTGGCACGCAGAGCCCAGGAGAGACGCTGACGCTCTCTCACCCCTGCACCGGGCGCCAAGGTGCTTGGCATCAGGCTGAGAAAGAATCTGGTAAGTAACACTGGTGTGTTCAGTTGGGGGTGTGGGAGAGGAAGCGAGAGGAAGATGAGGGTGATCTACACGTGCAGTTTCTCTTCCATTATTGATAAATCCTCTAGAACATTCAGGCATGTGGCGAGAAGGGCTCCTATTACACCTTCCAGCCTTGCTCTGAGTATGCTCAGAATTAATAAACAAACCAGGCCAGTCTCCAGGAACAAACTCAGGGATCAGTGTGTGCATGGACTTCCTGTGCCCACAGCCCCGTTCCAACCCTGTGATCATCCTGTCGTGTTCCCGACAGCCGCAGAGCCGCAGGGCTGGAGCTGGCCGGAGTACCACAGACCGCCGGACAGTCTGGGCCTGGGCGTGGCTCCGGATCAAGAAGACACACTTCCAGACACCCGTGGAAGGTGTTTTATTGAATCCCTCAGAGTTGCGTGAATACGTTAGCTCTATGTACACAGTTTACAAAGATCTGGGTTGTCCCGGAAGGCAGCGAGGCAGCGGCCGGGAGTGAACTACGCCAGCTTGAGGCACTGCGTGTTGAAGCTGTCGCCCTCCCTGCTGGCGACGGCCTCGAGCAGGCACTGCTTCTTCTGCATGCTGCGCGAGGACTCCAGCTCGTACATGGTGGTCAGGTTGAAGAGCACGCTCTCGTGCAGGTAGTGCCCGGGGTCCCGCTGGACCAAGGCCTCCAGCTGGCGCAGGGAGTCCTTGAGCTTGCCCAGGTACAGCAGACACACGGCAGCGTTGTTGTTGGCCTAGGAGAGGGCACAGCCCAGGGTCACACGGGGTCGGCAGACGCCCGCCCACCCTGCCGGGTAACCTCCCCAGCGAGCCTGACAGCCGCCTGGAGCCGTGACTGCAGAGAGGCGCAGGGCTGCTTCCGATTCGTTTAGCGTATGTTTCTAGTGTCTGCGAAATGCAGAAGGTGGAAGATCCTGTGGGTACCGAACGCACTTCTGCTTGGGCTCTTACCACTGCGTTGGTGGGCTCCAGCCTCAGGATCTCGGTGAAGAATCTGTGGGCTTCTGCGAAGTTGTTCTGCCCGAGGTGGAGGAACGCCCTGCAACACACGCAACACGCCAGCAGTTACGGGGTCAAGGTGCTGGTGCACACAGCAAAACCAACGACACGGCACACGCGACGCCGGCCTCGGACTGCAGCTCCCAGCAGTGTGGCCGCCCTGCGCTCTGGACGCAGCCCCCGATGTGCTCTCTGCCTAAACCGCACCGTGCATTCTGGCCCACAAATAAAACCACTGGAGTTTATGTTAATTTAGGCAAAGAAACTTCACCTAAAACTCCTTCCTGCCATTCTCACTCTCCCATCTTGCGTGTAAGCTTTACCCTGGGCGAGGCTTCCCGCGGACTGACATACACGCACACAAAGCCACATTTGTCACGTGCTGTTTTACTCAGAGACGCCAATCACGGAAGGACAAAGCACACGCATCCCACACGGCTGGTGCGAGAGGCAGTGAACACGTCTGTGCCGACAGCGGGGGCGGTGCCAGCAGTACTTTGAAGAACAAGGGGGGAAATCGGTTTTTATGAGTAAAAGAGCAGCACTGAAATTCAAGAAAATGCCCGTGTACTTCCTGGGTCTCCCGATTCTGAGACACAGGACGGGAGGAGGCACAAAGAGGGGCGTTGTCTCCAGATCAGAAAGTAGAGCTTAAACACTTTGAGGAAATTTGATAAAAAATATATTTAGTTTCAAAATATTTACCTGTTCATTAAAACCATTATTTTGCCCTGTGGTCCATCCAGTTTCTGTGTCACTTTCTCAACTTCTTGAAAATACTTTTCAGCTGTTTTTATGTCTCCAATCTGCTTTGACAAAATTATTTAGTCAGTTTGACAAATTAAATGTAAGTCTACACCCACATACACAGTTTCCTAATATCATGTTATGACTCGAAGACACTAATGTGTCGGGCAGGAGAACACACCAGTTTTAATCATCAGTAATCAGTACTTTTCATAAAAAGGCAAGAGACATTTAAGATACCGTGGACTGCCAGCGTTCTGTATGTCAGAGATCCAGCTGCTGACATACATGCCTCTTCACAAGTCCACAAGCTCAGTAACCTGTACCCTTTGAAGTGAATTCTGGCACAGCATTAAGTAAAAATAAAAGGAATGATAATAAAATAAAAAAAAAATTTGATAGCCCACGTACAGGCCTCCAGTCAGTTTTATTGGTTATTTGTGCCTAGTAAAATGGTAGTTGTCATCAAATTCGCAAATTTCAGCGTAATATTTTGACCAAGTAATACAGAATTCTGCTGTAACAGAACAAAACCACAAACCCACCCTATCGCACATTTAAGAAAACCCATCAGCTCCTTGGATCCCATCAAGCCGACAGGGCTGGCGGCCCTGGTCTCGGGAGAGGACCCGCCGTCCCCCGCCGCGGTCCCTGCGGAAGCACAGCGTGTCTGTGAAAAGGCGGGCTCAGGTTTTCTTTTGCCCTCAGAAGCACAGGGAAGGAAATAAATGATCTAAGGCTTACGATGAAAAATATATAAAAAACAAAGGGAAAAATCCTGCATCAAAAGCTTCACACACAAGGCCTTCGCGTCCCAGGGTCCAGCTCTGCATCATTATGTCCTTTGTCACACCACACGCCAGGGGGGCCGGGGGACATGTGCCCACACGCAAGTGCGGAGAGCTCGGGCGACCAGCGACTGCGTAGTGCTGGGTAACTTCCTCCATGCTTTCCACGGCAAGACCTGTCAGTCCCTCACAAGGCTGCTGAGCTCCCACGGGGCCGGCTGGGAAACGGTTCTCCGTGGGAGAACTGTGTGTGTCTGCGTGTCCTGCAAGCAGAGCACAGCCTGGGAAGCGGGACGCATCCCTCTGGGGCAAAGGGCAGACATGCTGACTGGCCATTACCAAGGACTTAGGCTCTCCAAGTTCAGAGCTGCTCTCCAGCAGCAGAACCCACACGAGTATCCCGGAAGTACCCTGAGGAAATTGGGGCTCAGTGTTTGGTGAAAAAAATGGCAGTCTGGCTATACTGTGGTTGCTGTGAGTAATCAATACCCTTTGTCTCTGACCCAGGAATCTCCCATCTTTTGCCGCATTCATGTCAATGGCAGCTAACTTCATAGCTCACAAGTAGGATGAAACCACAGACTCTTCAGGGCTGACGATGAAACTGCCCTCTATAAAACCAATAAAAGGCGGTAACGTGCGAACAGTCGTGTGGGGCTTGAGCTGTGCAGAGGTGCACGCACGGTTAAAATATGCAGAGAGCTGTGTATCTCCCGCTGTGTCCCCCAGTTGGCTTTCCTATAACTGCTCGCTACTCAGGTGTTACAGAGCTGATGGCCATGAAGATTCTGAGCTTTCTTTGTTGCTGCCAGAGATAGCATCACCCTGGTGACACCTAAGGCTGGCCTTTGAGATGTCTTCTGGGCCCTGCATGCCAGTGGACAAGCTGACCCAGCCAGACCAGTGGCCCAAGGAACCAACACAGCTGGTCTTGCGACCTGGGGACAGACTCAGCAGGAGCAGAGGATTTCTGCCTCCTGACCCTCAGTCCCTCCCCAGCCAATCAGCAGATCCGATTCCCAGCCCTTTGCCTGACAAACTATTAATATCTTTAAATACTCTTTCTCCCAAAGTCTTGGAGAGATAGATTTGAGAACCTCCTTCCATTTCCTCACATGGCAACAGCGGTATTGAACCCTTTCTCTGCCGTCACCCTGCCATCTCGGCGTACTGGCTTCCCCTTGAGTGGCGGGCAACGGGCCTGGTAAGGTGGTAACGACCACACTGTCCTGCAAAAGCAAACACCACGAGGAAGAGGAAAAACGAAACAAAATGAAACACGCAGAGAAAACGCCCACAAAGAAGGCGTAGAGCGGCGTTCAGCCGTTGCCTCCCTCCTCCCCCGCGGGAGGAGGCGGTCAGCAGTCCTCTGCCAGACTTCTCACTTCCTAATTGACTGAGAAGAAACCAAGGCCACTGTGGGTCCAGCAGCACAGCCCTCAGCTTGAACATCTGAATTTCCTGCGATGTGTTCGTATTAATTAAAATCCTGTTTAACAGGACAATGTTTCATATTCACCTGGAGATTATTATAGCTAATAATCAAGATTTAATAATAATCGCGTTTTAATGTACACTGGGGACCGTGCTGAGTGCTTCAAACACAGATCATCTGACACTAGGACAACCTGTGACGCGGATGTGATTATACCTTAATGTTCTGAAGGAAATGAGGTTCCCCAGGGTTGGGCAATCTTTGGAGGTCACACAGCAAACACCTAACACCTGGGACTCGAAAGCCAGGTCTGCCCAACTCCCAGACCACATGCTGACCCTGCACCACGAGGCCTCATAGGTCGACACAGGTCAACAGAAACAATTTTGGAGAAGTAACAGAAATCTTGGTATATTCTTTGCCACCCACTGATTGTCTGATGATTTGAGAGCAAGTTTATGTGTTCATAATTATTAAGACATAATTGGGATTTAAAATCCTACCGATTTCTAAGAGTTAGAAGCAGCTGAAAAGAATTAAGCAATATAAAAAGGCAATTATAAGTTTTATAGAATGTCTAGAAAATAAATCACTAAAACACTAGTTATTTAAAAAACAACAAACAACAGATATCAAAACTAATCAAGAAAAAGTAAGTACAAACAGACATAATTAGAAATGCAAAAGGGGACCAACCCCTGGTAGGAAGGAAATCGAAATCATTACAAAAGAGGACTGTATTTTACTTTATGCAAATACATGTGAAAATAGGACCAAATAGGTGATTTTCTAGAAAACTCTAAATTACCAAAATTGTTCCCAGAAACAGAGACAGGAAACCTCAGGCACCGAACAACACTGAGGCAGATTAATAACAATAAATTATGAGAAATGCTCAGCGTTACCCCTAGAGCTCAGCATAGGCAGTTCTTAGGTGAATTATTCAAAATTTTCCACGGAACAGAGAAAAGAAGGCACACTTCTTACTTTTCTGAAGACAGAAAACACACCACATGCTTTTGAGATGTTGCTCGTGTATATACACAGACCCAGACATGCCTGCTTGGAGCTGCAGCCTCCTGGCTCCGTCCGTGGAGTACCAGACCCTCAGTGCGAGTGGAGGCCAGTGGTGCGCGCTCCACGTGGTCTGGCTGAGCGGGGTGGGCTTTCTCCTCCCCTCAAAGCCGCCCGCTCCAGATTGCGCAGCTACGAGAGGGAGCCGCCTGGATCCCCAATTACCATGTCGAAAGGAGCTGCCCCCAGAGCTGCCCGAGCCCTGGTGCCCTGAATGGGCGGGAGGGGGCATCTCGCTCAGCTGAGGGGACCATGGCGGTCTCCTCACCGCCCCATCTCTACACCGCTGTTCCCGTCACCCTGGCAGCCCTCCGGCTGCGGGAGAGACCTGCATCCCAGTCCCGTCACCTGTCCCCTCTGCCTCAGTCACTGGGTTCTTACCACCTCACCTGCACTGAAGCCCTTACAGATTGTGAACGGGCATTTTAACACGTCCCCAGCACGGAATGTCCTATGTGCTGCAGCTGTGAGCTGCCTGACGAAGAGGACGGGGGAAATGAGTTTTCTCTGTGGTGTGGGCATCAGATGACTTTAAACACAGGCAACGGCAGCACCGCTATTTTAACAGCTGCAGTAGGTTGCTAGATTATGCTAAATTTATAGTCAGCTAAAAATCCCAGCCACGCGCTGTGGCTTCTCCTGTGGATGACAAGGGTTTCTACAGCATCCCAATGATGCTCACGGCTTGGTGTCTTGCCCGTCACACAGAGGGAGGGCGCCAAGGCTGGTCAGCTCTGAGGTGCCCTGTCCTCCAGTGCGGGCCATTCCATTATGCTCTGTGACGGGCCCCCTTGCGTCCCAGGAAGGACTCAGGCGAGGCCACACTTGTCGGCTTGTCCTCCTCCGACCCACCCTGACTTAACCACTGGGAGACTCAGTTCGCTGGCCTGCGCGACAGTGAGTCACAGCCATGAGGGTGAGCAGCCCTGTGCGGCACCTGACTCGTGGCCTGCGGGAGCGCTCTTCTCCCGCCACCCTTAGCTGTCGCTTGCCCACTCCCGCGTTCCCTGCCCATGTTTGGGACGTCACCTAGGAGATGGAGGCGAGGGGCGAAGGCTGCCTTGTGCTGGGCCTGCCAAGGGGGCACTGACAGAGATGAGGCAGGGACCTTCCTGTCACTAAACTTTCCAGGGAAACGCAATCTAGCTTCACGACCTTCTTGGCAAAGAGGGTCCTGTCCCAGCTTTCCGCACTACTGAGGCCTCCGTGCAGTCTGGACTTTCCTTGGCCCAGCACACACAGTTCTAGGGCCCTTTCCAGCAAATACCAGCGAGCGACTGTTGAAGTAAAAACCGGTATGGTTTGGTCATTCCTGTTGGACTGCAACAGGAGTGTGTCCGCAGGGGTCCATGTCAGTGCCCCTCCCGCGACGACCTCTGTGAGCTCACACTCGGCAGCTGCCACAAGGAGGCCGGGACTGAACACGCTCAGGCCAGACGACGGCAGGGGACACACCTTCTCCCGGCACGTGCATTTGCACTGGGATATTTTCTACACCATTTCGCATATTTACAAAGTTAAAACTAAACGATCACCCACGCAAGCAAGGGTGAGTCCTGTGCGCCCCCCACACCGCCCCGCCATGGCTCCATGTGCGCAGCGCAGGTACCTGCAGGGAGATGCGGCCGATGCCACTGAGCAGCTGCGGCTCCTGCTTGGGGCAGCACTGGATGACGGCATGGTAGGCCTCCACGGCCAACACGTAGTCCTGCGGGGGAAACCGAAAGTCACTCTCAGTTCTGCACATGTAGAAGGGCACAAGGACACAGACGCACCTGTGCGGGGAGGACACGCTACCCTCTGCGCCGCAGGGAACGGGGCAGCAGCGCGGGGCTCCGGCCTGCAAGGTGAGCGGTGCCCTCCCTGCAGAGCCACGCCCGGGCTCCGCGCTCTGTGCAGGCAGCGTGGGCGACGCTCCGCTGGCCCTGTGGGTCCTGGGGCTCTGGTTGTCTAAGTCAGGCCCGACGGTCTGTTACCTGCTTCCACCTTCTAAGCAGCAACTCATACTTCACTTGAACTGTCTCTCTAAGTGGTTTTTTTTTTTTTGAGACAGAGTCTCACTCTGTTGCCTGGCTAGAGTGCCGTGCCGTCAGCCTAGCTCACAGCAGCCTCAAACTCCTGGGCTCAAGCGATCCTCCTGCCTCAGCCTCCCGAGTAGCTGGGACTACAGGCATGCGCCACCATGCCCGGCTAATATTTTCCATATATTTTTAGTTGCCCAACTAATTTCTTCCTATTTTTAGTAGAGACGGGGTCTCACTCTTGCTCAGGCTGGTCTCAAACTCCTGACCTTGAACGATGCCCTCACCTCGGCCTCCCAGAGTGCTAGGTCTAACTCCTTTTTTCCTGACAGATGATTAAATGAATTGGTGAATTCCGTCTTCTCTCCATCCTCCAAACACATAAGCCAAAAGTTTGAGGTGTCCCTTAGTTAGGTAGAACACTTTCTCTGCGACAAACTGAGGAAAAACCTTTCAATGTGAACAACCCACAAACAACTTTGCCGAGGTCGTCCTTGCAGAGCAAGGTGCTGCCTGCTCTCTACGGTGTGTGGCACGTCCCTCTGCTTGGCGACAGCTGCATGGGAACAGTTTAAAAGGCTCTGCCAGCCGCCCTGCTTGGCACCCGCACTCTGCCTGCGCCTGCACGTCTCACCCAGGCCTCCTGTGCCTTCGAGGTCGCACCTCCACGCTGCCCCTCGACCCCTCCTCGGGGAGGACAAGGGCAAGGCCTGGGGCCACGGTCTCACTATCCACCTGTTGTGGCTGATGCCAGTTGAATGAAAGCTCCTGACAGCACGTAACAAAGGCAGACCAAGCCAGCTGTTCCAGGGGTGAGGAAGTCGGCCTCAGAGAGGGGTCCTGCCAAAGGCGGGGGACACAGGGGTGGGCTCGTCTCAAGCACCTACCAAACTGGTGTCCCCTGCAGAGTGACGGTGACCACCATGACACTCACTGGGCAAGCACTGTGCTCAGTACTTCCCGGGCCATCGTGCGGGGTGACAGCACACAGTCGTCAATAAATAGGGCCCCCAGTGGGGTTTTCTTCTGACTTATTCCGCATAAAATCCCAGAAGGTACCTTTACTTCTTTATTCTTCTACATTTTCAATTTCCTCCAAACTGGGACTGGAGTTACCAGTTTGCTAATTGGGATGCTATAAAGAAAGATGACAAGTGAAACTCCAGTTTGGCAGGAACAAGATGTAAAGAGTCTCTCCATTCCAGTACCTTCAAGCACAGCTCGTTAAAACTAATTTCATTCAAGGCCAGATGCTCGGGAGCCAGACAACACGTGCGTCAGTTTCCTTCCCCACGACTTCTTGCTGCCTGGTTGGGCTGTCCAGCCTCTAGTTGTGCGAGCACGTGTATGAGTGTGCGCAGACTGGGCCCGGGCCCCGGGTGAGCTGAGGCTGCAGCTGGGCCTGCCGCCTGGGGCAGGGTCCTGCTCTGGAAAGTGTAGGGGAAGCAGCCTCGCTTTCAGACGGGAGTGGCATCACCACCCTGGGAACTGTCGGCTCTCACCCAACACACACCCCCTACTGGGTTTCAAGAGAACCAAAGGCCCACTTTGGCTTTCTTGTTATGAGCCCTGAAGCATCACTGGGTCACGCCTGTGCCTCACTCCCACCCTAACGACACTCCTGGCACCAGAGAGCAGGTGGCAGCATGGAGGGGCTGCGGCGCCCACTCCTAGCGGGCAATGCGGAGGGCGGAGTCACCACCTTAATAACTCTGTGTCAGTGCCCGGGGCCAGGGGCCAAGGTTTCTGAAGATGGTCTGATACAGCAAAGGAGAGGTTTTAAAAAACCAAACAAGGGTCTTTGATGGGAAAAGTTATTTTAAAACACAGTCCTCCCAGGAGCACATTTCTGAGTAGATGCACAGGCCTGGGACCCATGAGGCTGGACTCTGGCCTGATGGGCAGCGACTCCCGCAAGGTTGTCTCGCAGGGGCAGATAGGACATCTGTCTGGGAGCCGGCTGCAGCCGGGGGAATGAATTCTGGCACATTTCAAGGAGCCTGTCATCAAATAAACCAGCTCAGGGTTTAAGATTGTGTTGGAGAGCTTCTTTAACTTGATTAGTATTTAATGAAATTGTTTATTCACGGAAGATGGAGGAAATACAGCCCCTTTAAGGGAAAATGGCTAAAAGCAGCTCTTCAGAGACAGCTTAATCTTCTCTCCAGATTATATGTATTTGACTTTGCAAAGGACGTGAATGACTTGCTTCCAGGGACAAACCTACTTTAGCTCAATCTTCACCCTTTTCTTTCAGCAGCCACGCTTGTTCAGTGGCTGTGAAACTAGATTTACAACCGTTCTGCACCCAGAAAGGCCTGTGCAGTGCAATTTAAGCGAAAAGAAAGGTGGTTCGTGCAGTTGCACGCTCCTTTCAACGAGCTGAGAAGCCCCAGCAGGTGATGTGCAGAGTGGGGAGGTGGGGACCCCGGGAGGGAAGTGCCCCTGGTGGGGCACCTGAGGCAAGAGGCGTGTGTACCTGGGGGGGAGGGGTCTGCCGGTGTGGGCACCTTGAGCCTAAGGAGAGGAAGCAACCCTTAAAAAGTGGAAAGGTGAGCCGGGCGCGGTGGCTCACGCCTGTAATCCTAGCACTCTGGGAGGCCGAGGCGGGTGGATAGCTCAAGGTCAGGAGTTCAAGACCAGCCTGAGCAAGAGCGAGACCTTGTCTCTACTATAAATAGAAAGAAATTAATTGGCCAACTAAAAATATATGTAAAAAATTAGCCGGGCATGGTGGCGCATGCCTGTAGTCCCAGCTACTTGGGAGGCTGAGGCAGAAGGATTGCTTGAGCCCAGGAGTTTGAGGTTGTTGTGAGCTAGGCTGATGCCACGGCACTCTACAGCCCGGGCAACAGAGTGAGATTCTGTCTCAAAAAAAAAAAAAAAATATGTGGACAAATAAACAATAAAAAATAATAATTCAACAACAAAAATAATACAAATTAAAAACTACAGTATAACATTTACATTATATTAGGTATTATAAGTAATCTAGAGATGATTTAAAATATACAGGGGGGCCGGGCGCGGTGGCTCATGCCTGTAATCCTAGCACTCTGGGAGGCCGAGGTAGGTGGATCGCTCAAGGTCAGGAGTTCAAACCAGCCTGAGCAACAGTGAGACCTCATCTCTACTATAAACAGAAAGAAATTAATTGGCCAACTAAAAATATATAGAAAAAAAAATTAGCCGGGCATAGTGGCGCATGCGTGTAGTCCCAGCTACTCGGGAGGCTGAAACAGGAAGATTGCTTGAGCCCAGGAACTGGGGGCTACAGTGAGCTATGATTGTGCCACTGCACTCCAGCCAGGACAACAGAGCAAGATCTTGTCTTAAAACAAACAAACAAAAACAAAACAAAAAACCCTCTCTTTGTTCTCTAGAATGGCAGTCCCCAAACCCCAGGCAGTGCACCAGTGCTGGTCTGTGGTCTGTTAAGAACCTGGTTGCACAGCAGGAGGTGAGGGCCAGTAGGTGACCGAAGCTTCACCTGTATTTACAGCTGCTCCCCATCACTTGCAACTCCGCATAAGCTCTGCCTCCTGTCAGATCAGTGGCATTAGATTCTCATAAGAGCACAAACCCTACTGTAAACTGCGCATGCGACAGATATAGGTTACATACTCCTTATGAGAATCTAATGCCTGATGATCTGAGGTGAAGGAGAGGCTGTGGGAGTGGATGCAAATACAGATTATCATTAGCAGAGAGGTTTGCACAATAAATTTAACGGGCTTGAATCACTGTGAAACCACCCTCCCGCCCCGCTTCACACCCCAGTCCGTGAAAAAATTGTCTTCCATGAAACCAGTCCCTGGTGCCAAAAAGGTTGCGGACTGCTGCTCTAAAAGCCACTACCTTTGTTTTGTACTAAAGGCTGCACCTCTCTGCTTAGCAAACTATTTGCTGAAATAAAGTCTCTTTCCTTTTTAAAATGAAAATCCTTTCAGTGGATTTGTTGTTACCATGTATATGAGCACTTACAGTGCCAAGGTTGAGAAACTGGCCTAGAACACTTGTGCCAGAAAGCAAGAAAATGCCCCAAGAATGATGGAGATACGTCAAAAGGACAAAGAAACCAGCTTGAAGAGGCTCCTGCTGGCCAGATCTGAGACAATTTAAGCATCAATTAAATAATTTAGAGCGACAGATTATAGCTCACTGAATAAAATAGGAAACCATGAGTTTATATTGATGTAAATAAAGTCAATAAATTGAAAGTTTGATGAGGAATGAGACAGTTACATAATTTTGAAGTACTCCACAAAATACTAATTAGCTACAAGCAGAAGAACAACTTATCAATGAAGAAGCCTGGCAGATACCACCATTCTGTGATATTCCTGCTAAAGATGTATAACCTGAGTTTAATTACAAGAAAACATCAGATAAACCTAAATTGAGGAACATTCTACAAAATATCTGGCCTATAGTTTCCAATCCATCAAGACCATGAAAGTCAAAAAGAAAGGCTGACTTGGCCAACTAAATGCAAAGTGCATGTTTCTGAATTGAATCCTTTCGTCTGTCCAATAAAAGGGAAGAGTGGACTTTATTGGGACTATTGGTCAAATTTGAATGGCGTCTGGGGAGCATTTGATGGTAATGTGTTAATGGTGATTTCCTGATCTTGATGGTTATAGAAGAATGCCCTGGAAATACCCACTAGAGTATTCCTTAGTGATGGGACACTGGGTAGACAACTTATTGTCCAAAGTTCTGGCAAAGGAAAAAAAGTTCTCTCTACTGCACCTGTTCTGGTTTTGACTGTTTCAAAATTTTTAAAAATATTTTTAAATGATTAGTATCCCTCCAAAATGAAAGAAATAGATACAATCTTAATATATACATATGTATTCTTTCCCATAAGAATGTTGTCTTTGGAAGAAGAGCACTAAGTGAGTCTTCCATTTGGTCACTGGGGAAGCAATGTTGCATAACAAAAAACAGGAATTTTTTGCATAACAAAAAACAGGATTTTCATATAGTAACCTTGACTTCAAACTCCAGTTCATCACATAAAAATTTCATTACCTTGGGAAGATTTTCTACCCCTCAGGGTCTCAATATACTTCATAAAGTGGGAATACTACTTTTTTACAGAATGGCTAAGAGGATGAAATAAGATGGCATATTTGAGAATGCTTTCCAGATAGTAAGTACTCACAACTACTTCTCACTTCTAAGCAATCTATTTAAGGCCTGTATCTAGATAAATTTACTCAGCAAGTCTAAGAAGTAGGCTTCCTAATATCAACCAACTTTTCAGATAAAGGTGACATTAAGGATCCTTTCACTCCAACACCCTTATGCTTTACAGATAAGGAAACTGAGCCCCAACAACCTGGACTACACAGGGCACAAGCAAACCATCCTCTGTCACAGAAAACCAGCATTGGTTTGGGATCCAAATGCTTGGACATGCTCTCATTTCATCTTCAGAATTCTAAAGCAAGCATTACAATGACTTTATAGATAAGGAAACCAAGGCTCAAGCATGATTAAAAAACTTACTCAGAACTCAGGCCTGACTCCAAAATTCATGAATTTCCCACTAAATGCTATCTCTGGTATTTCCCAAACATTATTAAGAAAGACAGTATAGACATGCTTAAAATTTTTTCTGTACCCTATGCATTCAAGTTATTTCCTTATTCCCACTGTTCCCAAAATGTTTCACTACAAAATAGAAATTATTTAACCTCTAGATCCTTGTTCATCGGCAACTTATATTAATCTTACCTACTCCATTATCTCAGATCTGCTTACTAAAAATCAGTAACACTATTAAATAAGGCAAAATCCTAAAATGTCTTCCTACCTTAAATAGTTTATCTTATTCCTACCGTTTAGAGCAAGGTTTTTTAATCTGGAGTCCTAAGGTCCACAAAGAAAATTTAGGGGTCTGTAAATTTGGATAAGAAAAAGTTTTTATAAATATGAACATAGGCTACAAATCACAAGAACATTAGCAATAACTATAACTTTGTTATCACAGAAAGACACAGATATTTTCATATCATATTAGATACATTACTGATACAGGTAAATGATTTCCTTTTTAATCCTATGAATTTTATTTTATAATTTAAAACTATGTATCTGAGGAGGCCTCACTAGCTTACCCAAGAGGTGCATGAATACCAAAAAGCTTAAGAATCCCTGGTTTTAAACTACAAAGTTGTTAATCTGCTGAGAATTTGAGAGAAAACAGGAAAAAAAAAGGTCTGGTGTCAAATAATATAATTCCTTACTCTTCGAATAAGTTTGGTTTTTAAACACATGAATCATGTCTTCATTCAACAAATATTTACAGATGACCCTAGAACAACGCAGGGGTTAGGGGCACAGACCACCCTGCAGCACAGTCAAAGAAACATTTATAATTTTTGACTCTCCTAAAAGTGAACTAGCTACTAATAAATAGCCTAGTGTTGACTGGAAGCCTTATAGATAACAAACAGTCGACTAACACGTATTCTGTATGTCATATGTATTATATACTGTATTCTTACAATAAAGTAAACTAGAGAAAAATGTTACTAAGAAAATCATAAGAAAAATATATTTACTATTCATGAACTATTCACGAAGTAGTAGATCATCATAAAGGTCTTTATCCTCATCACCTTCACATTGAGTAGGCTGAGGAGCAGGAAGAGGAGGGGTTGGTCTTGCTGTCTCAAGAGTGGCAGAGGCAGAAGATCTGAATGTAAGTGGATCATGCAGTTCAAACCCATGTTGAAAGGTCAACTGTAGTTGGTTTCTGTACTGTGTTCTACTATGTAGTGGCTACAAAGATAAAACATCCCTTTGCCTCAAACTAGTAGGAAAGGGGACAAAAGCAAGCAACCATGAAAAGTAGGATGTCTTAAGTACTAAAGCAGAAATACAAAAAAAACTCAGATAGAGAGATTCTCTCATTCTCAACAAACAAAGCTTCTTTGCGTAAAGGAAGAAGCTATTCTGGCTCTCAGTTGCTCCTGTATCAAGGAGTGCAAGGGAATACTGGAAGCCCTGAACCACCTAGCCCAGGGGAGGACAAAGGGAGACAAAGGTATCAATAGGGAGCAACTGGGCAGTGTCTGGACACTGCTATCTAGCCAGGGGAAAGTAGTTCATGGGTCCTGATTTAACTTTTGTGGACCTGGTAAACCTTTTCTATCTCAGAGATGTTTTTGGGAAGAGAAGTTAAATGGCAGAAAGAAAAATACACAAGGAAGTTTTAAAATGTTCTTTATATGGTATAAATGGGGAAAATGCACAAGGGGGTAAGTATGCAACCACATTTCAAAGTAAGATGACATTCATTTAATTGTACAACCAAAATATACTGTGTCTGCCTATAATGACATGTTATTTATAGCATAGTATTTGTTTTACAGTAGCTGACTGAGAAAGTGGCAAATGAGCATCTCTCTATATATAGAACTTAACTTATAAAACAAGATGTTTAAATTAGGTAATTTGCTCAAAGCTTCCCCACTGAATTTTAATTCCACAATATTTATCATACCATATCAAAACAATGACACCAGGTAAAAGATAAAACCTTCCCAGGGAAAGACTGCTAACCTTATAAACATCTACTTGGTATCTTTATCTTCATAACTGTCTTCCAGTATTTGCCAACCAAATTAGAAACCAACATGTGTAAAATGCTTTCTTGACCAACCTTCTAGCAACTTTCCTCCATCTACTACTGAGCACCTCCTTTGTTCTTGGCACTACCCTAGGGATGGGGGTGGGGGGAATAGTACAAAGTTCAGTCTTGCCCTAAAGGATTTTACAGTTAACGATAGAGCTACTAGTGGAATTTTTGAAATGCAAGGCTTTTAAAAATTAGCTGCACAGAAGGCAGAGTTAATTGTGGATCAAAATAGCTGCAAACAGCTTCACCCAACAAAGCAAGGCACAAATTTCATCTTGAAGAACAGACGGGATCTTAGAAAGGTAGAGAAAAGGGTAGAAGACATTCCCAGTAGGGTAAGCAGCATCAAAAGGCACCAAGGAAGGCATGAGGCTGGCATCAGCTCTGTAGGGGTGGGGGTTTGGGGGGAGTGGAATGTATGCTTGCTTGCGTGTAAAGTGGCAGGAGGGATCAGTCTGCTGGTGTAGAGGGTAATAATACCACACAGAGGAGGGTACATAATATACAAAAGGCACCAAACAGGAAAGACTACAATGAAGAGTGCTACATTTTAAGGTTTATCTGTCAACTGACACCTACACAATTAAAGGATAGTTAGTGCCAGAGGCAGACCTGCAGGGAGGCACTGGACTAGCCCAGGGATGAAAGGCTATGGCCTTGGAGCAGCAGCCATCAGAGGGGTGAGGAAAGTCTGAACCTAAGAGACATTTCAAAGTAGAAAATGAAGAAGAATCAAAGATGACTCCAAATTCTGACATGTAAAAAGCAAAATATGTTCTGGTATCACTGATAATACTGGGACAGTAGTTGAGAACTGTGGTTTGGAAGAGGGAGAAGTATCAAAGACTGTGCGCTCCATTGTAACCATATGGACCTGTGGTCAAGTAGGCCATCTAGGTAAAGAAGTCCTGGAAGCAGCTGCAAACCGGGCTGCTGTCAGATGACAAGAATATAAGAGTATAAGACAGGCTGAACTGTAGATTTACAAGTCAACCAGCACAGTGTAGGTAGCCTACAAAAAAAAGATTAAAAAAAACCCCACAACCCAAAAAGAAATGAACGGAGAACAAAAAAGAAGATGATGCAAAAAAAGGGGGGGGGGATTAATACTTACTGAGCATCTACATGCCAGCCATTACATGTGTCATTTTATATGCATTAGATAGAGAAAAATTGAGAGATAGGAAACCTACAAAGCCATATACGAAAGGAAGTTCAAAAGAGAATGAAGACTGAGAAAAGAGCACTGTACTTGCCAATGCAAAGGTCACTGGCAACCTCTGGGAGAGATTTCCAGTTATGTGGTAGAAGCAGAGGCTGTGATGTGGGTGGCCCAGAAGGGTGGATACAAACTGAACATAGTGAATGAGATGTAAGTGTATATATTTAGATATCTGGGCACTAAATTAACAGAATTCAATGGCTGCTAAAAAGGACAGCAATGCTGGGCATTGCTCATAATCCTTTGTTCATTATAGTAATAGGAAAACACTGACCAACAAACCTAAAAGGCAAAGGTTACAGTCTGCATATTATGCAAGGTACAAGAATTAAACAAAAATGACAGACACACTTTAGAGCTTTTGCAGGCTTAATTTCCATGACCAGCAAATTGAGATCACCTATAAATATAACAAATTAACATATACTGACTGGAACATATTCCACCTGCTTTACAGTTGAAATGCTAACATATCTCAAAATTGAATGCTAAAGAGACGAATAACAAAAATACAAATAAATGTTTATGCAACTAAAAAATGACATATATTTTATACTACCTTTCCCAAATCTTAAACCACACTTTTATAAATAAAGCATCTGAAAGACCAATCATAATCATTTAGACACCTGCTATAGGAATGACAGAGCTATAGGATTTGATTATAATGTTGGCAAAAACACTCACTGCTACAACAGAAAATATTTTCCCATCTGCTTCCAGTGATAATCCTTAAATGGAGACAGTCCAACGATTCATAAAACTTGCAAAGCTATAATTTATGCATTAGTTTAAACTCAAAATGATAAAGGTATTCATTCTTCAATCCTTTGCCTGAAGAATAAGCTCTTCTACAGTGATGACAATAAATAAATCTATAATACAACGGGCAGAATATGAGATTTTGAGTATAACTCTTAGGATTATATATGGCTGAGTTGTTCAAAACTGACTGGGGCAGACTTGCGGCTAAATTTACTTTTCTATCCATTACTGGATAGAATGGTTTCGGAATTTCATAATACCAAACATAATGCAAAAACAATGCCACCAAATGAAAGAATTTCAGACAACAGGTTACTATGGATTCTTAAATTCATTTGAAATGTAACACACATTTACTGTATTTACTGAGTCATTAATTCAGGATGCAAAGCAAAGTTCACTTGTTACTGGTATGATCTGATACCATTTAAATTTATACAAAAAAGAGCAGTTTTCTCAATTAAGGATATATTAATGATTTTCAGCAAAAGGATAAAAAATAGGCCAGGCATGGTGGCTCACACCTGTAATCCTAGCACTCTGGGAGGCCAAGGCGGGAGGATCACTCAAGGTCAGGAATTCAAGACTAGCCTGAGCAAGAGTAAGACCCCATCTCTACTATAAATAGAAAGAAATTAATTGCCCAACTAAAAATATATAGAAAAAATTAGCTGGGCATGGTGGTGCATGCCTGTAGTCTCAGCTACTTGGGAGGCTAAGGTAGAAGGATTGCTTGAGCCCAGGAGTTTGAGGTTGCTGTGAGCTAGGCTGATGCCACGGCACTCACTCTAGCCCAGGCAACAGAGTGAGACTTTGTCTCAAAAAAAAAAAAAAAAAACAAAACTGTGTAACTCCTAAGAATTAAGTGATTTAAAAGTAGATGAATTTTTTTCACATTCTAGGAAATGATTAGAAACATATCAGTCAGTATATTTACTCTTGCCAAAATGGTCTCATGATGTTGTCACTATTAGATAATAATCAGTTAATTAGTACCTTTAATTACTTCAAACTTATTTATAAACGATTCTTTTCCTTTCTCTTCTCTTCTTTTCTTTTCTAAGAGACAGGGTCTCACTTTCTCGCCCAGGCTGGAATGTACTAGCATGATCATAGCTCACCACAGCCTTCAACTCCTGGGCTCAAGCAACCTTCTGTGAAACAAAATAAATTTTAAGGCTCCCCCCCACCGGCTGACTGAATGGACCCCCTCGTGGCCAAAGGAATATCCTAAAATTGTCTGCCAGGAGGGAGGTCAGACATGCCTCATCCTGCCCCCCTCCCTTCTTGGAGTCCTTTGTGACCCATT